>MEJB01000010.1:5392876-5410361 GCA_001752375.1 Rhazya stricta | reverse complement strand
TCCTCTGTTGTATTCCAATCTTTCTATATGCATGTGTACTTGCTCAGTTAATTTCATGTATTTCCAAGAACTGCACTAGAGCTATACTCTGAGTCTCTTTTGGGGAGTATTATAGAATGATTATATCAATTAATTTAAACTATTTTCAATTAGTTGAAGTGACTTCTACAGCCATAGATTGAATTGTGTTTTGTTARATTCAATTATTCTATGCGTTTCACTGGTAATTCATTTGCATCTTCTTCAATTCGATCGGTTGGGAGGCACCTGTTTAATGATGTAATAATACCATGATATTATTTTTTATTTTTATGAATTTTGTATGATCATATGAATTGTGTGTCAATTAAGGTTTGATAAATTTTCTATGTGATTATATTTAACTGTACGTTTATTTAATTATGAAATTATCGTATTAGTGGAATTAGAGTTTTTGGTTAGTTAATGTAGGCTCGACTCCCATTCATTTCTTATTCGGAAACTAAAATCTAATTTAATGCTAATTATGACCGAAAAAGAACTCGTAGAATTTAATTTATTAGGTTGGGCTGGTTATGGGATGAGAAAGCCTAAAGAATTTTGGATTCGGGCCATATGTAAGAATTAGGGAACAAAAAAAATAATTAAAACCCTAAACCTTCTTCTTCTCCCTCACGCTTGCTGCCGTCACCCCCTTTCCCCGCTACACTCACTRCCTTCTTCCTTTCGCCAACGCTACATCGAGTCACTGCCGTCGCTACACTACCGACCGGAGTCCAGGTCTGCTCATCGAAATCGTTGCTTTAGCAGACAAAACGCCACCTGGAACACGTTGCCGTTCACTGCTCGGGTTGATCGTTCGTCATGCCYATCGCCATTCGCCAGCTCGCGATTTGACCAGAGAAGGGAGTTTTTGGATCTGGGCGTCGATCACTTGCTGCTCATCAGCCCTCTTCCGTTGCCGACCAGGAGCTGTTCRCCCAGAGTCGCACGACTCATTGCCTTCCAAATCGGCTTTCGCATAGCCTGAACAAAGACACCATTCTCCTACTACTGGATTGGAGCTGTTGGAGTCCTTTCAAATCAATCGCCTCGCTTCGTAGTCGTCAAGCCGTCCGCGTCGCTTGAGCTGGACTGTTGCATGCCGCTAGTCCACCATCCTCAATCTAAGTTCAACCAGCCCTCCTCATTTAGAGCTTGCTAGTTCGCTGCTCAGCTTCCGGCCCGTGTGCATGCTGTTGCTCGGCTGGAGCTCGCAGCGCCTCGCTCGGACTGTCCGCCAGATCAACTAGCAGCCGGAAGCTTAATCGGAAACAGAGCACCGGTTTCTATTCGGATAAGCTCAGTCCAGCCAGGAGCAGGAATTTTCCAAGCCCATCAAGTGCCCAGGCACCTAGGCCACCAGATGCCTAGGCAACCAGGCATCATGCGCAACCGGGGCTGTTACACGTGCTGCCTGAGCACACGCTCAGGGCACAGCACAGCTTCATGCACAGCACTTAGGATTCGCAGGATTAAAGGTGAAACCATTGTTACTTTGATTTCATTAATCAAACGATTTACATAATTGTATTCGATATTGATGATTTTATGAAAACGCAGATTTTGTTTATACATGATTTAAGATTGTATTTAAATCAGTATGAGGAATGTATTTTAGGAATATAAAGTGATTATGATTGACACTATCTTTGTTAGAGGAAGTTTTAAAATATGAAATAACTTATASTTTCGGTATGTTATTGTTATTAAATTTGAAATATAAATACAGATTAATAGAGATAAGTGACGTTCATAGGATAAGCGTAGAATGTTTTAAAATTGGACAATCGTGTTAAATGGATTTCCTTTTTTGTAATAATAATTAGGCTACTTTCAGGCACATTGACATTGTGGCGGGCCAAGGGACTCCGTTTTACATTAAAGTAGAATTCTAAAGTTAAGGACTTCATGTAAGTAAACTCCATACTTTTCATACGAACTTCTATTTCGAATGTAATGTAATATATGTTAAATGTTCTAGCGTGTTTACTATGTGATCATGTTGAAGTAAAATTTGTGAGAATGTTATCTGTTACACGTTAGAACATTGTTTCATGTTGATGTTCATTATCATGATGTATTTTTCTTGGGAAATGTTACATGGTCATGGCTTCGATTAAGAGTAATGAGTTAAAGGATAAGGTATGGAAACGGAAATTTATAAAACGGTAATGAATTTTGAAAGTTAGGAAATGAAAAAGAGGGTGTAAGCCGAAACCATGAAAGATGTGAGTGGGAAATGGGGCGTGGGAGATCGGCGCACCCGACTAACCCTATTTGTAGGGTGAAAATGGAAGTTAAATATACCTCTGATGAGGTGAAAGTAAAAGAAAAAGTTAATGAATTGTTAACCACGTAGCAATTCTATCGATAGAATTTATCTGGTTCTAAAGAATAATGACGCACTGCAAGCTTAATGGCTAGGCGATACACCAAGTGAGCTCACGTTAAAAAGGAAAAACTTTAGAGAATTTAGACGAAATGAATTTTGAAATTTATAATAAATAAGGCATGTCATATGCATTCATGCATTTGGAATTTACTTATTAAGCTTTGTAGCTCACCCTTTTCCCCCTCATTTTGCATTTCAGGTGATGAGTAGYCAGATGGTGCGGAGGTCGCTTGCGTGCATACTTGATAAACCCGAGTGTATTGACTTGAAATAAATTCTTGTTGAATAATGGGAGTCATTTCATAGGAAAATCTTTGAACATATACTCATTCATTGATTTCTTTATTCGCCATTAATTTATTCTTTTAAATTATCTCTGGGTTGTAATTTAAAGGATATTTTCTTGGTTGATRAGTTTTGGAGGTTGTTGGGATTTCGAGTTATTTATATATGAGTATGGAAATGTTGTTGTGGAACTTTCTGATTTGTTTACAAGGGGTGAGTGTTGATATTACAGAAGAAACTCTACTAAAATTTTTATAAACCTTTTAAAATAAATATATTCAAATTTGGTTTTTCGCAATAGTTAATATAGGTACGAGTAAAGTTATTAACATTTTCGGGTGAGGACAATTCCTAATCTGGGGGTGTTACAGATGTAGTTTAGTAGGGGAACTACCGTAGCAATGAAAGTCATCCTTGGGCTTTTCAARATGGTGTATATCTTATTCTCTTAGCCACTAGTGCTTCATTATTACAAGAAAGCATGAGATCTRAAGTATTTTAACGTTTGGGATTATAATGAGAAATAAATTTGAATGCATTCGTCCATCTACTTCATTGGTGGTAGATTATTACTTTACTTTCTTTATGCCTCCCATTAGTTACAAACTGACCTGGAGTTAAGTGTTGGAGGCATACTTGCATGCGTTTGATGATTGAAATGTGAAGAGCAATAGTTGGTCATAGAGTGAGTCATAGAACTTTTAGCTTCCCATCTATTTGCTCAGAACTTTTTGTTCCTACTGATCACTCATATGTTACTTGTACATGTACCTAATGTTTAAAGAGATAAGCTATTATCTTTGGTAACACACATTCATTCAAAAGCAACCATTTGAGAGTTTGATTATCAGTCATGTTAAATGAATTTTCTTTTATAATAATAATTAGGATGTTTTCTGGCACATTTACATTATGGGCGGCCAAGGGACGCCACTTTACATTTAAAGTAGAATTCTAACATTAAGGGTTTCAGGTAAGTAAGTTTCATTCTTTGCATATGGACTTCTGTTTGAATGTAATGTGATGTATGTTAATTCTTCTAGTATGTTAGCTACTATGTGACTATGTTGAATTGAATCTGTAAGAATACTGTCTTTACATATTGGGACATTGATTCTGTCGTTATTAAATGAACATGCATTTCATTATCGTGATGTGTCTTCCTTAGGGAAAGTTTGCACATGGTATGGATAAGGGAAATGACTTAAAGGATAATCTCCGGGAATGGAATTTTAAATGGTAATGAATTCTGAAAGTCAGGAAATGAAAAAGGGATATAAGCCTAAGCCATGAAAGATATGAGTAGGAAATGGGGCGCGCGGGACCAGAGCACCCGATCTAACCCTCTTTGTAGGGTAGAAATAAAAGTAAAATGTACCTCTGATGAGGTGAAAGTAAAAGGAAATGTTMATGAAATTTTAACCGCATGGTGGTTCTACTGGTAGAAATTTATCTGGTTTCAAAGAATAATTGCCCACTGCAGAGCTTAATGGCTAGGCGATACACCAAGTGAGCTTATGTTAAAAATAGAAAACTTTAGAGAAGTTAGACGAAACGAATTTTGAAATTCATAACAAATAATGCATATCATATGCATTCATGTATAGGATTTACTTACTGAGCATCGTAGTTTACCCCTTAACCCTCATTTTGCATTTCAGATGACGAGTAGTTAGATGGTGCGTAGAGGTCGCTTGCGTGCAGGATTTGATACCCGAGAGTTTGTTTTGAGTAGATTTTGTTGAATAAGGGAAATGGTTGAATAAAGTAACTTTTATGTATTTGTTTGCTATTGTATTTATTTATTCATTCTTCATTAATTCTTTCAAGGTTTCCGCTGAATTTTAAATACATAAGCATTTAGTTGGTAAATGATTTTTGGAATAGAAGTTATTTCGATATTGAGTGTTTGTTGGGATTTGGAGTTATTTATATATGAGTATGAAAATGTTTGTTGTGGAATTTTCTRGCATACAGGGAAAAAATGTTGATATTAYAGAGGAAACTCTTCCAAAAATTTTGTAAAAYCTCTTTTCTATTTAAAGTTTCAACATTTTTATTTTCCCCAACTTTTCGCCAATTTATGTGAATGAGTAAATGGTGACATTTTCAGGTTAAAAYAATTTCTAATTTGGGAGTATTACAGATAGTCTCAAGTATCTGCTCATTTCTGGACAAATATACTCTGTATGCTCGGTTGTTTGTAGAGTATCCTACAAAAATTCCTTCTTCACTTTTAGGATCGAGTTTTCCTAAATGTTCTCTATCATGGAGCACATAACACCTGCATCCAAAAACATGAAAATAAGAGAGTTTAGGTCATCTTCCTTTCCACAACTCGTAGAAAGTTTGTTTTATTCCACTCTGAAGATGTACTCGATTGTTAATATAGCATGATATACTCATTGCCTCTGCCCACAGTTGAATACGTAATTTCTTTGTGTTTAACATCACTCTAGCCATCTCTTGGATGGTTTGATTCTTTCTATCCACAACTCCATTTTATTGTAAAGTTCTGGGAAAACTCATGAGAAATGCCTTAGTCTCGACAAAAGTTGGTATACAAGGAGTTTTCAAATTCCTTACCATGATCACTTCGTATTCGAACAACTTTGGCAATTTTTCCCTTTTCTGCCTGTAATTTTAAGCACAATGACTTCAAAGCATAAAAAGTGTCAGATTTTTCTTTATGAAAGTCAATCCTAGTTTACCTAGAAAAATCATCAACATACACATAAACAAACATTTTTCCTCCAATGCTTTCAATTTGCATTGGTCCCATGAGATCCATGTGCAAAAGTTCTAATGTGTGTGTTGTTGCTAGATGTATAGCAGGAGGATGTTTTGCCTTAATCTGTTTTCCTAGTTGGCATGGTCTGCATACTTTATGGATATTGATCTTAACTTTATTAACCCCCTTAATTGCATCAATTTTTAACAGATTCAAGATGTCTCGGGTAATTGAAATGACTCATCTTTTGATGGAAGATATCATCAACCTCTAAAGTGGATTTGTGACATACAATAGATGAATTCAAAAGATAGCAATTGTCATCAAATCTTTCTCCATTTAGTATGTTTATTCCTCGATCATTGAGAATTTGATGCATGTTCTTAGTAAAAAGAACAATATGTTCATCATCATATACTTGACTTATGCTTATAAGATTCGCTTTTAAACCTTCAACATAAAGCACATCCTTCATACTTATAAGTCCCTATATGGTTAGTGTACCTTTGCCAAGTATTTTTCACTTTTTACCATCACCAATAGTTACAAAACCATTAGTGAAATGTTCAATATTTGTTAATAGATCTAAATTTCCAGTCATATATCTAGAATACCCACTATTAAAGTATCACTGATCAGAATTATAAACAAGTAGTGATGTGTGTGCAACAAAACAAGTAGTTTCCCTAGGTATCCATCTAGTTTTAATCGCGTGACTTTTCTTAGATATGGTCTTTTCTTCATGAAATATTCTGTGCACATATAAATGAAGTTTAAAACACTTTGGCTTAATATGTCCCTTTTTTTCACAAAAATGACAAGTAAGAATAAAGTTGAGTATCTTCTCTTCTTTTCTTTGCTGTACCTTTCTATTTGCAATCGGTGTGGCTACACTTGATTCTATGTGGTCACTTTGGAAGCCAATTCCAAATTTKTCACCAACTGGTTTTCCCATGTGAAGGGCTTGATCAAGTTTTGAAGTGCTCTTTTGAAATTTGTTCAAAACACTGTTCATATTCTCTAGATCTTTCAATGATTGAGTCAATTTAACTTAAGTTATGATGAGCTCTTCTTCCAACGATTTGGTTTTCTCAATTAACTCATGATTGCCCTTAACAAATTGAAGATTCTCCATATGTGGCCTTGATTTATTTTACAGATCTTAACCACTGAGTATACATATCTTCATAGGCCTTTTGAAAATCTTCTGCATCTATGTCTGATTGTTCTTCATCCTCCACATTAGATTTGTTCACTTCTTCTTTCGCCATGAAAGCTAAAACATTTGTTCATATTCACTATCAAGATTTTCCGATTCTTTATCATTATCACTCAATGATACTTCATGACATGTTCTTTCTTTTTAAGAGTGTTGGCACATTCAGATTGTATATGCCCAAAACCCTCACATTTGTTACATCGAATTCCCTTGGACTTGTTGTTTCCTTCTTGTTGTTTTGAGGAAACAAAGGAGAAGACTTCTAAAAGATATTCCTCTGTGGAGGTGTGTTTCCTTTGTTGGGTTGAAAATTTTTCTTTATATCCTTACAGGTACTTGTTGTAATTTTTTGTGAGCAATGCAATTGTATCCTCATCAAGATTTTCTAGATTGATTGAACTGGAAGTATTGTCACCATATGTATGAGATAAGGCAACCCCCTTATCATTCTTTACTTGTTTGTTTTTGTTCCATCTATTCAAATTCTGCTCATATGTTTGTAATGAACCTATTAGTTCATCCAGATCGATCTTGTTGATATCTTGGCACTCTTCAATAGATGTAACCTTTATTTTTATCTCTTTGGAAGTGAGCACAAAACTTTCCTGACAAGTTTAGCATTAGAGTAAGTTTCACCAAGTGCATAGCATTCATTTGATAAATTACATAATTAGCCATGAAATCAGCTATAGATTCATTTTCAGACATAGACAAATTCTCAAACTCAATTGTAAGACTCCTTAATCTAGACCTTTTAACTTGATCAGTTCCTTCATTTTTATTTCTAACTTATACCATGCTTCTTAGCAATTTCACAAGTAGTAATGACTTGCATCTCTTTTAGAGTAACAACATTGAATATAGCATGCTAAACTTTAGACTTCCAGTTAGCCTTATCAAGATCATTACTATCTCATTCAGATACTAGTTTAACAATGGTAATTCCATCCTTAGTAAATGTAGGAGGACTATAGCCTCTAACTATAGAAGTCCAAACATGTTCATCTGTAGCCTTCAAGAAAGCCTTCATTCTGGCTTTCCACATGAGATAATTAGTTCCATCTAATAAGGGAGGTCTATGGGTAGAACCTCCTTCACGAAAGTCACGAAATTCATCCTAATATGAAAAACGATAGAATTAGACATAGATTCGGATGTGTTCACACTCAGAAAACAATGAAAAAATATGAATAAGATGTATAATAAAAAAAATTCAAATGATTATCTAGTCACACTTAGAAGCCAAACAATCAACATTTTTCATATCTAACATTATGCAAGAATAACCCGCTCTGATACTACTTGTTAAAGTTGATTACTACTTCTTTTTTGTGGATTACTTTATAATCAGGATTGGATATAAATCAATCAAAATAAACTATAAATAGTGAACACATGATTTAAGATGGTTCGGCATAAATGCCTACATCCATGRACCACGTCCAGATGTCAAACACAATTCCACTAAATCAATGAGTTCAAGGGACTTATATATCAATCATTCAACAAAATAAAACTTTTAAAACATAATAGAAGACTTCCCCTATGTTGAAACTTATAACCGTTGATAGATTTTTGAATTGTTGGTTGGTGTTGAAGATTGAGCAAAGTCTTGATCTTGTTGCTGGAAATTCTTTCAGCAAACTTTCCGAATCTTCTCAGGATAAGAAGGACCTCTTGATAACAGGTTGAATCAACGATTTGGAATAAATTCCAATATAAACACAATTAATAAATATTAATCATATSCTCATGAACAAATATCCTAGTATCTCAATCTAACATCCCATGAATATTACTCTCTGTATTTGTTAACTATTTCAAACTAATCAGTCTATTTATATAGAAGAAATAAGATCATGATAAATCTCTAATCGGATCTTTATATGATTTGAAAAATCTTAGATCTTACAATCAATATGAAAATAAGTCTATAATCAAATCTTTAAAGGATTTTAGAAAATTTTATATCTTGCAAGCAATAAGAAATAAGATAAATCTATAAATAAATCTCTAAAGATATCCATAATTCAAATATTCATATGATAATAAAAAATTAATATAATTACAATTAAATTATGAACTTTTTATATTATWTTTAAGATAAATCAATTTTACATTAAATTGTAAAACAAATATATTAAGTCATAAAAATCAAACTTATAAAACATATAAGTTTTATATGGGCCCCAAGCGATCGCTATATCACCAAACCCAGTGCCGCCCCTGATTACTTTGACTCAATAATTGCATGGCAAGGGATGTCATGTCAACAATGGCGTGCCAATTGGTCGCACAGGTAAACAATTTGAAGCTCCTTAATAATCGATCGCTCTTCTCTTCTCCATACCACAGAACAATAATGACGATTCCCCAGCTCTACTATCCAAGTCCTGCTACTTTCTTGCTGTTAGTGTTTCTTTTCGTCTTACTCAGAGAACTGAGGAGACAGAAAAGTCACAAAACCACTCAAAAACTTCCTCCTGGTCCTCCAGTGCTGCCCATAATTGGAAATTTGCACCAAATGGCAAGCTCACTCCCGCATCAGAACATCAAGAAATTGGCAGATAAATACGGCCCTCTGATGCACTTGAAGCTCGGTGAAATTTCAGCAGTAGCCGTTTCATCGCCTACATTAGCAAAAGAAGTTCTGCAAACTCAAGGCCTAAACTTTGCAGACAGGCCACAGAGCGTTGTTGCCAAGCTTATGTTGCACAACTGTTTAGGCGTTACATTTTCTCGGTATGGCGACTACTGGAGAAAACTGCGTCAAATTTTTGCCATGGAACTACTTAGCTCGAAAAGTGTTGAATCCTTTTCCTCCATAATGGAAGATGAGCTCTTGGTTATGATCAGGTTGATTGAATCCGAAGCAGGGCGGCCGATGATCTTGGCTGATAAACTGATCTCATATTTATACGCCACTCTTAGCAGAGCAACACTTGGTAGAGTATGTAAGGGGAAGGAGACATTGATTGAGGTAACCGGAGAAACACTGGCGCTATCTGGAGCCCAAAGTCTTGAAGATATCTTCCCTTCAGTGAAGTTATTTGCATACCTGAACCCATTAAGGCCAAAAGTGCGGAAGTTGTTCGAGAGAATTGATGGAGTTCTTGAGGACATTATCAATCAACAGGAAAAGAAGTTGTTGGGTGGTGAAGAAGGGGACGGTCATCCGCTGGAGGAAGATGACATGCTCAGTGTTCTATTGAAGCTTAGGAATGGACACGAGTCAAAAGTTCAAATCACGAACAATGACATCAAGGCTATCATATTTGTAAGCCTATTAAATCTTTGGCTTACGTGTTTTTTGGGGAATTTCTTAAATTGCTCCAAATTAGAATTCTCAATCAAACTTTCACATATATGCATTGATGGATGTCGCCATCATACTGCAATAATTCAAAAGGAT
Organism: Rhazya stricta; assembly: GCA_001752375.1. Lineage (NCBI taxonomy): Eukaryota > Viridiplantae > Streptophyta > Magnoliopsida > Gentianales > Apocynaceae > Rhazya > Rhazya stricta. Next base: position 5,400,301 of record MEJB01000010.1, on the reverse strand, counting down.
TGTGTCATATTTTCAGGAACTGTTCTTAGCAGGAACCATTGGTTCATCAACAACAGTAGAATGGGCAATGTCCGAAATGATGAAGAACCCCAAGGTTATGGAGAAGGCAAAGCATGAAGTTAGGGAAGTCTTGAAAGGAAAGAAAAAAATTTGCCCAACAGATATTCGGAAATTGAGTTATCTAAAACTGGTAGTTAAAGAAACTCTAAGACTACATCCTGCTGCTCCTCTATTATTTCCCAGAGAATGTAGGGAAGAATGTGTGGTCGACGGGTACACTATTCCGGCTAAAGCAATGGTGATGGTAAATTGCTGGGCTTTAGGAAGAGATCCTGAATATTGGGTTGACGCCGACAAATTTGAACCGGAGAGATTCAACAACAGTTCTATTGATTTCATAGGAGATCACTTCGAATACATACCATTTGGTGCTGGAAGAAGAATTTGTCCAGGAATATCTTTTGGTGCAACTAATGTGGAGCTTCTCTTAGCTGCATTACTCTATCACTTTGACTGGGAACTTTCTGGAGGAATGGATCCCAAAGGTTTGGACATGATTGAACTATTTGGCCCAGGTTGCACCAGGAAGAATCCTTTGTCTGTAATTCCTAAGATCAATATTCCCTCTTAAGGATGAGCTATGTACTTACCGTGTGATCATGCCGTAACTCAATTAATTATCTAAACTTAGGTGCTTATTCAATTACAAACATCAATCGTCTGGCTATCCAGCGTTGTAGATTTATGCTGAATTGCCTGTCGGGTTGTCCCAAGCAGAGGATCAATATGGAAGAAGTTCAATTGTAACATTGGGCTTGTTCAAACTTCAACTCTCACCTTATTATGGGCAGGGATAGATGCTGCATGAACTGTACGAATCATTGGCCTAATTGTAGTTAATTCACCTTCAAACGTATGTAACCAGATTGACAATGTCTAATTAAATTTTTTTAATATATTTTGAATCCAACTAAAACAGGAACAATTCACCAACAAAAAACTGACAAATTCGACAAATGGAGAGTTGATGGAAACAGATACATTCTTTAAATTAAAAAGAAAAACAATCCTTAAAWATATTTTATAATCGTAAGAGGTCAATTCTGAAGAAATGAAGATATAGAAGCTCCAAGTAAAATTTCACCTCCTTTAAGATCATTTAGCTTTCTTAAGAAGCTCCTCCGAAGGTACTTCAAGGGTTGCATTGACGTGCTCCTTTCCTAGCTTTACTTCTGCAGAATGGTAATGATGATACAATGTGATTTCAACTTGCATCAACAACTACAATTCACACACTACGACATTTATCAACTGAGTCTGTTCTTGGTTGATTTTACTTGCATCGAATTTCAACTATTAACATTCAGTGCTAAACTTTTTGAAAATAAAAAAAGAATTATTTTGAAAATCAGTTGCAGAAATACATTCTTTAACAGAGCAATTTCATCACACAATAGAGCATTAATCTACATCAGAAGCAAAATCAACCAATTTTGTCAATTCATCACACAGTAGAGCAACCTCTTATCTATATCTTTGTCAATTCAAAATAGGACAACTATTTTCCATTTGGTTTTCAAGTTTCCTACTCCAATAATCACATATAAAACATTGCATATAAGTTTTGGAGGATTAGTGAGGCAAATAGTGAATCACAGTGCTTCAACAAAAGCCTCAGTAATTCCATTTATCCTTCTGTATATACATAAATTAAAAAGTTCTAAAAAAGAATTCAGGGGGGTCGGGGAGGGAAAACACACTATCAGGGCAAGTAACCAATTCCAGTATGACTGAAATCGATCACCATAAGTGTATGTCATTGTATCGTATGGCATGAATCTTCACCTTTGAAAGAACAAAAAGGGAGTAGAATAATGACCTATGCTTCATAATTAATCCTCAATATAAAATTTATACCAAACAGAAAATTCAAACAGATAAAAGTGCGCAGATATTTATTAAAACATATCCCAAAACCTCAATTTACTCAAGACCAAGTAATTTCATATATGCACCCAAAGAATATCCGTTTAAAAATTGAAAAGTTACAAAAAGAAAAGTAAGAACAAGACCTAGCTGTTAGATGTAATTAAAATAAAAGAAACAATATGTCTCAATCTTTCAAATAGAATGGACTTTATGCACTCCATTTGACATGTTTTGTAATCTAACTTTGAAGGCTTCTAATATAGCACTCATTTACCCTTTTAGTGAATGGCAAGTTAAAATTGGATTTTTTGTAGATTTATTTTTATTTTTATTTTTATTTGATATGTTATTTCCACTGCCATTTGTTTTGGAAATTGCAAATCTTTTGGGTATGATTTGCCCTTTCTACTTAGCAAAACAGTGAACATAGAACACTTTACAATTTTCCACCAACACTCCAAGAGATCATATTCACATTAGCTTGCCAAAAATGTTTACGAGTTTGAAAAATAACATATAAATAAGGATTGAAGAGCAAGACTGCCCTCTATTAGGATATCAAATGTGATGTCCTGAGAAAGACCATAAGAATTTGTACATTGGGCTCATCTGATCAGAATGAGGTTCACTATATAATTCCATAAGACGTAATAAGACCATCCTAGAAATGATTACTCAAATCCCTTCAAATAGTTCCATATACCTTATTAAGGGGGGAAAAAAAATTTATTTAAGCATATTAGAATAATAACCTTGTCCACAAAAAAAAAAAAAAAAAAAGAAAAAGCATAATAACAGGTCCCAGTGCAACTTTTACTCAAAGAATTGCTACTAAAGTTATTAGTATTTAGCTCTTCAATCAAACTTTCAATTGGTATGGTTTTTTGTCCTCCCATTTTGCAATGATTTTGACCACTTATGCATTCTAACATTGTTGAATTTTCCAACACCATTTTTGCAAAAATCCCTAAACCCAAGCCACGAAAGCACGGAAAGAGAATGAGATTATCAATTCACTGGAGAAATAGACAGCGAATGAACTTATCCAAAAGCAAGCATTCTTTCTACATATTATCGCCCGAACACAAGATTCCAACACATATACGCAGATCAAGGAAATATAACAAACAGATGGAAGACATGCAGCATGTACATAATCCAGCGTTTCCTATTACCATTTCCATTTCCATTTCCAGCACCGAATTGGTGTCAGAAGTACTTGAATAAGAATCACAGATAATTAAAGAACAAGCTTTGAAATACTATGCAATTTCGACCATCTACAGACCATTAAAAAWATATATATATATAACAAACAGATGGTGTGCCAACAGCATTTGTCCTTCACATGGCGACCTTCAATTGGAGTAACAAGCCATAGTAGGACAAGTATATAACGAATATAAAAGCTTACCATAACCACCTCGATCATTGAGCTTGGCCTGAACGATCATGGTGGAGATGAAGTGGGAGGCCTCGCGCGCCTCGTCCAGGAGTCTCTGAACCTCAGCCTCCGAGGTCAGGTGACGGTTCTCTTCGAATTTTTTCCTAACCTCCACTGCGGACTCCCTGAGCATAAGGGTGTCCCCGGCGAACGATTTCCGAGTGGCTCTTAGAACCTCCCGGTATGCCCTCAATGCCTCGGTTGCTCTCCCAGTCGCCATTGTATATTTCTGCAGTAATTCCACACTGCAGAGTTAATAAGAGCCGTCCAGATAGGACCACCGCGTTTGCTTGATTCTTGACAGTACCACCCATTTTTCATTTTATCTTTTTCAGTCCCCAAAAATATTTTCTTTCAACAAATTGATCCCACTAGCTATTAGGTTTGTGCAACAAAACTAAGAACCGTCTAAACCATCTAAAATAACCACATTGGACGGTGTATATTTGTTTGCAAAAAATCAAACCAAACAATATTATTAGTTTGCTTTTGCTTTTTCAACATCTCAAACTGAATCAACCTACAACAGATTACATATATAATACGTATATTATCAATATAGTAATGGATTAATTATTGAATTAAATATAGTAATATCAATTATATATAGTTATTCATTTTAAATATATCATCCAAACTTAGTTATAAAAAAATTATAAGTATTTCTTATCATTTAGGAAGTGTTTGATATATGTAATTTCTTATTTTATGTGTATTTTGTTACATGTTACTATATTCATACCAAATTTTAACTTGTTAAAAGACTTTCAACATAGTATGTGGTTAATATTTGTATTAGTAAAATACAGTTCATAATTTATTTATCCACCGCAACGAAGTGTTGTTTTTCATTATTCTTTTTTCGTCTAACCTTCTATATGTTATAAATTTATTGACGCTAAAAAATTTTCATCTGTAGTTGATCATAGGGGACGATTAATTCTTCAATAGATTTAAACGGCAAATACCTCTTTTGTCAACCAATGACTATATGACAGTGGYTCTAGATCTTCTAGTATACCTCTTGCTACACATTCTTTGCTATTCTAATACACCTCTTACTACACTAATCATAACATGATATATATACTTACTGGTGCTCAAAAAATGCCTTAGCTAAGGTCTGCTAGTCCTTGAATGCTACACTGGGTATTAGTGTGTATAGGTGTGTTGGTTTAGCTATAGAGTGATCTAGTTATGGCAAGTTTGATTTTCAACACAATGAAGCATGTATTCTAACTAACTAGCCGTTTATGTAGCTTGTTGAATTCGTAGCTCCTCTTTTATTAGAGAGTAGATTCTTGAATTAACTAAGAAAGCCCTCAGCAAAGTGTGTATGTGATTGGCTAAGCAAATTATGAGTGCAAAAGACTGAATAGCATATAGAAATGGTTAAAAAATTCAGCTAGCATATTCAAAGGGATGATACGCTAACAATGCAAGATGCAAAAGGAAACTAGCTTTAAGCAAAAAGCAAATAGATAATATGCTAACTGTACTAAAATAAATAAAATAGTATTAAGCCATTAAGTGAATGCAAAAAATAAAATATGAAAGCTAGGAAAGGATTTCTGAAGAGTAGATGGAAAAATGAAAACAAACTCTACAAAACCTACATAGATGAATGGAGAACGAAAAGACCTTTGAAATGCACCTGGTTTAACTCAATTCAGATGTCATTTGTGCGCTCAACCATTCAAACTGATGCAAGCATGTCAAACTCGTGTTGGTTCAAGAGAAAAACTTCTTTCCCGTCAAACCAGAGAGTTTTTTGTGTTGATTGCTGGACCAAAATGGCACCAGACGAGGAGAAATTTTGAATCGAAAAATATTCATGTATTTGACGCCTAAAATACTCGAACCAGCTCCGACTCGATGCAAATAAGAGAAAAATAGAATTAAACAGGCGCCGAACGAACTACAGAATCGATGCTAATCCAGCTTCAAAAGGCCAGTTCTTGACTGGGTTAGACTGGTTCTTGAACCATAATCCGTTTCCCAAGCTAAAAGGGGTGTTTGTCTAGTCAAAATCGACAATGGTTTGACGAATCTAAGGTTATTTTATGGTTATGTCGTGATTTAGATGAATTTTTGTGATTTAAGAAGGTTCCATATGTTTTTGACCTAATGAAGGACTATATATGCTATAAAACATCCCTTTGACTCCCAAAATTGAACTCTATGGAACACATTAGCTATCTTAGAAAGGGGATTTAATGATGACAAAGGCAATTGAATTTATAACACCCCCAGATTAGGAAACTTTATCCTAACTCAGGAATGTCACCATTTACTCACTGACACGAATTTGCRAAAACCCAAAAGAATTAAACCAAATAAGAAATACTTAATAATAAGCAAAAACCATTCTAGTCAACAACCATCTTAATCCATAACATTCATTTAAAATAACTTCAGGGTATCTTGATTTGCCTATAAGCGACATCCTCGCACCATCTGGCTACACATTATCTGAAATGCAAAACGAGAGAAATGGAATGAGCTATAAAGCCCCGTAAGCAAATCTCATGCATAAATGCATGAACATGCTCTACATGTCATGAATTATAAAATCTCACTTTCTCAATGAAAACTTTCAAATTATTTTCTTGTATAACCTTTCCATAAAATCTTTCCTTTCAAAATGCAAGAACTTTGTGAAACCTTTCATTTCATTACATTCRTAAGCTCACTAGAGTGTAAGCCTAGCCATTAAGCTCTGTAGTGGGCCATAGTTATTTGGAACCCGATTACATTCCTACTAATAGTACTGCAAAGCGGTTAACATTCCTTTACTTTTCCTTTCATCTCTTCACCTCCCTGAGATGAATCATTACCTACCCTTCCATAGGGTGCGCCAGTCCCCCACGTCCCATTTCTCACTCACATCTTTCATGGCTAGGTTTTACACTCCTTTTTCAAAAACTTTAACATTTTCTTAAACACGTTACAATTTATAAAATACATTCCCTTTCAAAATTTCATTTCCAAAACYATTCACTTTTAAATGTATGAATGGCTCATGCCAGGAATGATGTAGAACACTAACTACATGCCCATGACATGAAATGCATACAACCGTAATTACATGCAATTAGACATAATAATAGTACAAGATATGAAATACGTAAAAACATTCTACACAATTAACACATTTCATAACATAATCCCATACTGCCACCACATAGCACACAACAAAATAGATAGGCGGGTATTGGGGGTTACTTGCATAGAAATCTCATATCCAACACATTAATCCACCTAAAGAAAATTCAGATACATCCATTCATACGCATTAATGAAATGTGAGAATTTACTTACATAGAACTTAGAATCAATACACATTCAATTCATCTTAGAGCAATATAATTATAACAACAATACATATGCGTTAATGAAAATGTGAGAATTTACTTACATAAAACTCAGATTCAATACACATTCAATTCACCTAAGAAATTCAGATACATCCATTCATATGCATTAATGAAATGTAAGAATTTACTTACTCGGAATCCTCTACGTTACAGGGTTTTTATTTAAATCACGAGGTGAAATCCTTCGACCATTCTCAACGTTAAGGCAGTCAAAATGACCTATTTGTGATTACAAAAAGAAAGTCTTTTAGTACGACAGTCCCAACTTAGATATTTAGGGTTTATTCCAACAATGTCTTTTGCCAATTATTAATCCATACTTAGTTTCCACATTACCAATTATCATGTCTTTTAAGGGTACAATTTAAACTCCTTTGCTCGAGTATTAAATCTAATCTATATTCTCCACAATTTTACTTTAGGATATAATTTCATAGGTCATAAATTTCAATATCAATTATTAATGTTTTCACCTTTTAAGTCCACAAGGTCCAAGTGTCTCGGGAGTGTATTGGTGTAACACCCCCAGATTAGGAACCGTCCTAAGCCCAGAATGTTACGTCATTTCACTCGCAAATAATCAATTATATGTTTAAAACTCAACAATATTCAAAAGAGTCAAAAATATATTTTAACAAATCCTCACTATCCCGACATTGATTCAAAACAAAAATA
>MEJB01000010.1:5375672-5389145 GCA_001752375.1 Rhazya stricta | reverse complement strand
TCCTGGCGAAATCGTTGAGCAGAGAAGAAGAAAAAGAAGAAGATGAAGGCAGATCTGGCTGAGTGACGACCGACGGGAGGCAAGATAGAAAGGCTGGCTGGGTGGTAGAACATCCGAGCAGCGGGCAAGACACGTGGATCTGGGGCCTTCACCCAGCATCGACTTAGACCTGATCGATCCGAGCACGAGCTAGCAAGGATCGAGGGCAGAGGAAAACGGATCTGGGTAGCCGGGAAAACTCCAGTAGAGTCGCATTCATTCGTGTCGCAAGCGGCTCCAAAATCTGGTAGCGGCTCCGAGCATTAGAGACTGATGAATCACCCAAATGCGTGCTGCGAGCAACGATGTCTCCCAGTACCGGCGTAGGCAAGAGATCCCAACTGAGCAGCGAAGTTGCAAGCTTCCGGCAGTTATCAGGTTCGATCGACCACACATGCAAAGGAGAAGAGATGGCAAATCTGAACGGTGATATCATAAGCTTCAGGCAGCGTTATTGGCGAACAGAAGGAGAGAAAGGAGAAAGAGGTGAGAAGAAAGAGAGAGGAGGAGGAGGGCCACGACTAGCATTATCGAGCAGACAGAGGGAGAAAGGAGGCGGCCAGTGCGGCAGGGTGGAGTGGCGGTGGCTGCGAGAATGGTGGTGGCATATGGAGAGGAAAAAGAAGATCTAGGGTTTCTCCTCCTTTTCTTTTTTTACTTAATTTTATATTTTAGGCCGTAACCTAAACATTTCGGACCTTCCCATCTATAATTAATCCAATCCTTAAATTAAATTCAACGGGCTTTCTTTCGATAATGGTCTAACTTCCGACTGAGAAACGAATAGGCCCACTAGTCGAGCCTCTAACTAACTAAGAACCATAATCCGACAAATATGAAAATTCTGTACTTAYTGAAATAACAACCATATAGAAATTTACCCAACCTTAGTTGGCTCACAAATTCGCACGATCAAACAAAAATCCATAAATAAAAATCTCGGGTATTACAAAATTGAAGATTAAGAGGATTGCCCTTCAAATTGTTTAGTGACTTTTTTTYCCCCCTTATCTTTAAGCTCAATCATTTGGTTTTGATTGCCATTATGTTAAACGAAGTATTTATTCTAAGATAATGATGTAATCAATTTATTTCTATGTTATTCTGATTAGACTTTTCCACTACTGGTGTGTTGAATTGTATTGAAGTCTTATTATTGTTTTCAACATTTGATAGAATGAATAGCCATCTTTTAATTGCTTCTCACATTGGTTAGGACGATTAGAGATAACACCTAAATAATTAGGTTAAATAATAAGACCATAAGTTTGTATGTGAAATAAAAATATATTTATGTCGTTTGTGCAACCACATAGAACTACATATTTAAGGTGTTTTTCTAGGTAAAGTTGAACTATATATATATGTTAATAGCTTGAAAAATTAAGTTGATGAACTTGGGTTTCGTTGGTCAATAGTTAACATACTAATATGGAAAGTCAATTCGATAACATATATTAGATTAGGTGAAATCATGTGTCCTAGAAAATCTTCCCATTGATTGGTTCATTCTCTTTTAAATTGTATTCTTATTGGTTAAGTAATTAGATTAGACTTATTACATGTTGATTAATCAAGTGGCTACATAAAGTTTAGGCCTATAAAGCTTATTGAGCTTTGTAGCTCATTCCATTTCCTTCATTTTGCATTTCAGGTGATGTGTAGCCAGATGGTGCGTGRAGGTCATTTGTGTGCAAGCCTTGATACCCCGAAGTGATATTTTAATAAACTTTAGTGAATAAGAGAAATTGTTAAATAGAGAGGTTTTATGTATTGTTTACGATTTATTTGATTTATCTATTCATGCATTAAATTCTTTCAAGTTCCGTAAAATTTAAATTTCGTTTAAGGGTTAAATTGGTAAAAGAGTATTTCATATTGGATAGTTGTTGGGTTTTGAATACATAATATATGCGAGTATTGAAAATGTTTGAAAAATTTTCTGATTGTATACAGGGAGTAATTTTTTATATTACAAAGGAAACTTTGTCGAAATTTTTATAAACATTTTAAGACAAAGTATTCAGATTTTGTTTTCTGCAGTAGTTAATATGAGTGTGAGTAAAGTTAGTACTATTTTCGGGTTAGGACAGTTTCTAATCTGGGGGGTGTTACAGCTKCAGCTTATCCAACGAACAAAATATTGTTGCGCATCCTTGCAGTAAAATTTCAATTTGGAGTTATGTTCTTCTATAGCTAGCAAGCAACTCGATACCCATTTAAGTGAAAGTGGAACTGTGAATAATAATGAACGAGATCTACCATGAAATCATCCTTTGAAGAAGAAGAAGACATTGTGTGATACTACTACTTCTTCTGGCCTTTTGAAAGGAGTACCTAGTTCGACCATGTGTCCTTAACCTTTAGCACTTCATGTACGTATATCATTCTTAACATAAATACTTTTAATTTCAAACTTCCTCTAATCCTTTGATTTCCTCAGTTAGGGGTACTTAAAGGTTTTTTGCATGTGGATGAAGTTCCTTTTTCTTACGAATGGGATTGAGAGTGGTTTGCCTCTAGTTGACTTATGCGAGAATGACGATGGTATTACTCAATTCCTTACGATTATTCTRCTACTGATTAGGAACCCTGTTGGCGAACTAACTAGCATAACTTTGGAGACAAGTTGTCCACCTCTTCCTTCATTCAATGAAAAGACAAGGCATTCTCACAGGCAATCTGTTGTTGCCATCATTTTTGAGTTCCATGGAGTTGACATTATAAAGGTTGCTCAACTTCAATGTCTTCAACTTTTCTGCGAAGTTGTTGAGAATCTTAACCAAACATCAATTGAATCCATTTCTGCTATTGACGAAGAAGCGTGGATAGTATTTGAAGAGATGAAGAATATGAGTTCCATTGATCTTTCTACCTTTAAGGCATATTTAGTTGACCATTTTGAAGGACCTTGCAAATATGACTCTTTAAGGTCCTTTGCAAAAGTCACAACTCATGGTTTGTGAGTTAGCTCATCGTAGATTCCATGAGTTGTGACTTAGCTCTAGAAAAAGACTCAAAATATACCTCCTTACTCATCAAGCCATTGAAGTTGAAGGTAACTATCCTAAATGAAGGTAATTGACATTCAAGGGGAAGAACTGCTTCAATGTCATAAATCAATGCATATGGCGTAGCTTGTGTTGGAGTCTGAAATGTTGTTCGATATGCCCATAAAGCTTTTCCAATTTTTATATGCCAATCTATTTTTGACCTATCAATAACTTTCTTAAACAGATTCCAAAGAGTCTTGTTAAGGGTTTCAGCTAATCCATTAGCAACTACATAATGTGTAGAAGAGTTATATTTCTTGATGTTCAAGTTTTCTCAAAGTCTGGTCATTGCACTATTGTGGAAAGACTGTCCATTATCAGTGATAATATATCTTAGGACTTCATAGCAATATATGATGTTTGTGTGAATAAAGTCAATAATATTATGCTTTTTCACTTCCCTTAGTGCCATAGCTTCAGCTCATTTTGAGAAATAATTCGTCACTGCTAAGATGAACACATGCCTAACAACTGACTTGGCAATGGTCCAATTATATCAAGCCCTATGTGTCAAATGGCCAAGATGCGACTGTTGGATACAACGGTTTTRGTGGTTGATTGATATAATTACTGCGAATTTTTCAAGCTTGACATTTAAGGGTGTATTCTAGACAATCTTTTACCATTGTAGGCCAATAATATTCCATCCTTTTAATCTGAAAATAAAAATTTAGGTCCAAATTGATGAGCCCCATAGACATCAAAATGAACTTCTACTAGTACTTGCATTGCTGATCTTCTCCTAAATAACGTACGAAGACTCCTTCAAACGAATGTCAATAGAGGATATGTTAGAAGTTAACAAACCTTGGGGCCCATTGCCGGATGTCACTTTTCCTACGTGGTTCTTCAAGCAAGATATCATAACAAAGGTAATCAATCATTGGTTGATACTAATCTTTCTTATCAACATGGCTGGCTGAAATAACATTGATTGTGCTATCTATATCTTCTCTTTTATTATCTTCATCTTCATTTTCTCATAAAGGAGCACAACCCAATTTTGGCAAATCGATATTGGATTTTRTGGATCCGACAATGAGAGGATAGAAGCTAGTTTTGCCAAAGTATCTGCTTATCTGTTTTCATTTCTTAGCACATGTTCTATAGTTGCATCACCCAACGATTCATTATTTGTCTTGCGTACTTGCAGCAAAGAAGAAGTTCAGGTTTCTTCACTTCATAAACATCAATGATTTGATTGAGTATCGATTTTGAATCTCCATGAACTCTAAGTTGCACCTCTAGCATTTCCATGGTTATTCAAGGATGAGTGCTTCATATTCAGCAATGTTGTTTGAATATTGTTAGGCCAAAGAGAACGAATATGGCAAGACATCAGGACTATTCMAACTCCAGCTCCGTTTCGTTGAGCAGCTCTATCAAAATACATCTTCCACAGAGGTATAACTTCAACCAACAAAACATATTCATTTGAAAAATCATTAACCAAGTCCCATTCGGTAGGTATAGGGTGATCAACCAAGAAATCAACCAAAACTTGTCCTTTCACGACCTTCTGAGGGATATAAATTATCTCAAATTGTTGCAATTGCAGGTACTATCTCGCCAAGTGATCAGAAAGAATAGATTTAGTCATTACTCACTTGATTGAATTTACCTTCGAAATGAGACGCATTTTATTAACTTGAAAATAGTGATTTAGCTTCTGGATTGCAAAGATGAGAGTCAAACACAACTTTTCTATCGGTGAATACTTCAACTCATTTGGAATCATCATTCTGCTCAAAAGATACAAGGCATTTTCCTTACTTTCCTCGTTTTCTTGAGCAAGCAAAGCCCCAACAAAAACATTATTGGCCAGAGATATGGAACAACAAAGGCTTTCCTTGTATTGGTGCAACCAAAATGGGAGATTTCATCAGATATGTTTTTATATTTTAAATGCATTGCCCAAAGCTTTATCCCACTCAAAATGTACTTATTTTCACATCAATCGACTGAATGGTTGACACCTACCAACAAGATTTGAGATGAATCRTCGCAATAAACCAATTTTCCTTACAAATTTCGTATATCATGCACGTTTTGAGGCTCTGGCATTCTCAATATGACATCTACTTTGGTCTGATCAATTTTAATGTTGTGTTGGCACACAACGAATCCCAAAAGGTTTCTAGAAGCAACTCTAAATGCTCATTTTAAAGGATTCATTTTTAACTTATGGCATTGTAGTCATTCAAAAACTTGTCTCTAATCTTCTAAATGGTCATCCTGTTTCCATAACTTTATGAGTAAATCATCCACAGAAGATTCAACATATTTGTGGAGCATGTCATCAAAAATTTTCTTCATGCTCGTTGGCATGTCGCTCCTGTATTCTTCATACCAAACAAAATCACCTTGTAGTAATAAATACCCTAGGGAGTGCAAAAATCAGCCATTTATTCATCCCTTGGCGCCATTCTTATTTGATTACAGTCAGATGATCYATCCATAAAGGATAAAGTCTCGTGTCTAGTGGTAGCATTGACCATGAGTTTGGTAATAAGAATTGAAAAATCATCCTTCGGACGTGCATTGTTCAAATCTTTGAAGTCAACACATACTTAGATTTCTTTCTTGTAGGCACAATGCTAGAGATCAAGGTAGGGTATTTGACCTCACGAATGAATCTGGCCTAGGTAAGCTTTTTGACTTCTGCTTCGAATGAAGGGACCAATTCGGGACGAAAGAGCCTCTGTCCTGCTTTATTGGTCTAGCTCCTTGTTTGATGGCCAAATGATGAACTGCAACGTATAGGTCTAAACCTGGAATTTCTTTATACGTCYAAGTGAACATATCTTTGAATTTATGCAGAAGTTGAATATATACTTCACTTTCTTTTGGAGATAAATGAGCATTTATGTAGATTGGGCGACGATCTTCTTCAGTGCCTAAGTTWACTTCTTTTAATTCACCCACAGTGTCTTTGGTACCTTCCTCAAGTTTAGGGGGTACCTCTTCAGCATCTACTTCTTCATTATGTTAGTCAACAATGCTGGTATGATAAGACGAACCCACACTCTCTTCGTCTTCTTCCTTTGGTTTTATATGAACTACRGTTTGTATTTAGCTTTGAGAACATCRCTACAATCCACAAGAAGTGTAGTTTTCCTCCTCATCCTGGAAGATGTTCTGCTTTGACACTCATTTGCATCAATGTCTACATATAAAGGTTTCTCTATTTTATGAATTGGTTTGGACTCTTTGGCTATTCCGAGTCTTTTGAARATGGAATTTATATTCGATCTTCTYCTTTAAGTCCCAACCTTTCGAAAACTAAGGCATGAGAGTTTGCTTCCCCTAATAGATCAAAGACGGACTTCTGACCCACCAACGAATGCTCATYTTCCAATGAAATATAACAATTGCTTATTCGCTTTATTGCTATACGCACATGTGCAAGTTTCTTGAATCCAACACCCACGTGTCAACTTTCTACAAAATAACCATTTAGTTTCAACATCTTCTGTGTCTTCAAGCCATGATCCTTTGATTCAGCAACTTAAGGAATAACTCTTCTTAGGGCATTTTGATTTCGTGAATCATAACCAATTTTAGCTAGAAGTTCATATGCATTAGGATTGAAATCCTCCTCAGWTCTTTTAGAAGGTAATGAACTGTGTTCTACCATTAGCCCCTTCTGGGGTCATGCAAAACCCTTCAAAATAAACTTTGATTGCTTCAACTCCTCAATTTTGGTCAAAGGAATGGTGAATTCTTGYAGAGATTTAACTTTAGTTAAAGGGAGACTAGCCTTCCTTCCTCATTGATTTTGGAGTGTAACGAAGGATGGTAGGTGCCTGAGTATGTTACTTTTGCCTTACTGCTTTCTGCATTGGCCAAGAATTTCGCAGAATGTTGAGATTCGTCCTTCAAAAATAGTTGAGATTTGGAAATAATAGCACCTTTACCATAAATTTCCTTCTCTAAGGCTATATTTCTTTCACCAAATGATATATTTTTCGCTCCACGGTAAAACTTTGCATCTGCGATATATGCTTCTGCCTCTATAAAGGCTTGTCRTCGGCGATAGCCTTCTCCACAGCATCATTATTGAGATACTTAAAACATTGATGAAGTGTCGAGGGTATGACTCTATTGTCATGAAGCTAAGGCCTTCCCAATAACATATTTTAAGAGGTTTTAGAATCATTCACATGGAGCAAAACACTCGATGACATCTCGTCAATTAGCAAGTCTAATCGAATAGTGCCTAGCATTGTTTGGCCTCCTTGATTAAAACCCTTGATCATGAGGCGACTTTGGGAGATGACTGCAAAACCTCCATCTAGCAAATTTACTTTATCTTATTTTCTAGCGCATAGCCAAATACAAACAGAGGTCGACTATGAGGTTTGAACCCAGCAGTAAATCATCATCATTAAAGGTTATTGCCGTCATACATGCAAATGAATTTGAAGTACACCTCTCAATTTGCATAGGACAATCCTCTTGAACTGAATCTTRTGGAGAGAAAAGGTTAGAATCATTTACCTCTGCTTTACCACTGATAGAACAAGAGATAAYTTCAAGATTATCAATTGATGTTCTTRGAAAGAACTCTCCTAATGTATTGGTCGTCAGTACGCAGTGATGTATGAAACCTTTGACATGTTGATGACTTTCTCAGGGATAACCTTATTTGGCTTGGGTGCATTTCTTTCATTGGTTTGTTTATTTCAATCAATTTCTTATTTGCAAATTTCTTTTCATGATTCCTTTGGTATTCTACAATTGTCCAACCTTCGGAATTGGGATCATCGACTTTGTCACCTGCACATGACGATTCAATATTTCTACATGGCTTTGGAACCACTTCTTCCATTAGGTTATTGGACTTATAATTAAATTTCAATAAGGATTTCATGTTGAATTTCACCATATCGAATTGCCCCAATTTTATTTCAATGAAATATTTAGGTGATCATGAGATATGTGCAATATTTGCATCGATAGATTTGAAGGAGAAAGTGTTTGGTATAATGCTTGTTTGCTTAGCAGCTACTTTTTCTTCCTCTAGCAAAATGCATCCTTTACAAGCTAATTCCATGACTTTATCCTTAAAAATGAAGTATTTTTCGAGGGAGTGGCAAAAAGAYAATGATATCTGTAATAATTTGGATCTCCAAGTCGTCCTGCTTCTCCTGGCTATTTCATTTCTAGCATTTCGATAATCCCAACTTTCAACATGTCATTAACCATTTTTGAGACATTAGAATCGAGAAATGGGTATTCTTTACTTTGCATATCTTTCAAAATGATGTGTCTCCTTCTAAGATCTAAAGTAGTATCCACCTTCTCCGTAGACTTTTTGCTTATTTTTGTACGTATACTGACAGGTGATGTAGTTGTTGTCATGGATGCTTTTCCCTCACACTTGGACGATAGCTTACTTGTTTTCTTGAAGTCAAACTTTTCCTTCTTTCATGGCTCAGGTACCATAACTCCTTGATCTCTGTATGAAGTAATGTTTAACTCCATATCATGAGCCTGTGTAGCGAAAGTTCTTGCTGGATTCCTTTCAAAAAGTATTGGAGGCCCCAATGCATATCTTGGATCCATATCTCGATTACAGACTGTTCAAAGATACGATCTCTGTAATCCATTCTCAAACGTCTCCATCAATTGATGTATCAATGACGGGCTTATCTTTCTATTGCATAGTATGGCTCAATTCCAATATACTTATAATTTGACGAGTGCTATAAAAGCGATTAAGGAATTCATTCTCAAGTTTATCCCAACTGCCAATAGGTCTAGYTGTAAGRTTGATGTACCAATCGAATGCGTTTCCCTTGAAAGGTCGAATAAATTRCTTGACAAGGTAGTCACCGTATGTGCCAGCATTGTTACAAGTTTCAACAAAATGTGCAATGTGTTGTTTAGGATTTCTCTTTCCATCAAATTGCTGAAATTTTGGAGATTGATAACCTTTAGACATCTTCAAGTTATCAATCCTCTTGGTATATAGTTTAGAATATACGAAAGAAAATTTAGTACTCCCTTCATACTTACCCTTTTTGGAGCCCATAATGAAATCCTTCAATTTTTTAATGAGGACTAATCCATCTGTGGAGACTTGAATTGTTGCGATTTTTTTGAGGGTCCTGACTCTCTTATGTCTTCAGATTCCACTTTGACTTGAGGTTGCTTCCCTAAACTTTGCAGATCCTGACATATTTGAAGGCAAATATGTAACAAAATATAATAAGAAAATGAGGGAATATGTAACAAAGTATTAATCTTACAAATTTGATAAGAAAAATATTACAATCTCTGAAATGTTCTCCTAGCAAGAACTCAATTCGTTGATTCTTTTCTTTGAAATTTTCGTTGGGCTTCACAGCTTGGTCTTAGGATTTGAAGAGAAATTTGGTGTTTTTTCTTTTAAGCTTCTCTCAATATAAATTGCTAGACCTTAATTTCAATTTCTGGACCTTTTCTTCTTATACTTTAGCCTCTATTTATARACAAATCGAATTGATTTAATTGGTCGAAGTCACATCTAGTAGCGACGTGATGTTAAATGATTCACTGAGCTGCATCCATGATATCCATTGTTTGAATCTTATCGTTCTTGACACGTGTCAATGGTTCATTGGTCAAGATATCAAATACCCCCCATTTGTAATTGAAACAT
Source organism: Rhazya stricta (assembly GCA_001752375.1). Taxonomy (NCBI): domain Eukaryota; kingdom Viridiplantae; phylum Streptophyta; class Magnoliopsida; order Gentianales; family Apocynaceae; genus Rhazya; species Rhazya stricta. The sequence continues at coordinate 5,379,407 of MEJB01000010.1, read as the reverse complement.
TTAAAATCACTCTTAATTATTCAAATGAGTTATAGAAATTTAATTTTAAAAAATTCCATATATACAATCTTATTGATTTGTCATGTATTTTTTAAAAATAAAATAAAGTAAAAATAGCTTTTAATTTATCTTTAAATAATATAAAAATAATTTTTTAACTCAAGCATTTATCCAATTATTGATTTCAACTCAAGCAGTATATCTAATTGTTGAATTAATATGTTAGATAAACTTTTTGAAATTAGAGTTAGAACTTTGACATTATTATTTTCATGTTAAGAGTAGATGCCTTTTGGCACTGTTGACATTTTTGTTCCCCTCGAAAAGGATCTGTTTTATAATATCATAAACCAAAATACACAAAAGTGGCCTATATAAAAGTTAAAAATTAGACACAACCACTTGCTCAATATGCTAATTGACGGGGGATTTCCTCATGAATAGCTTGGCATTTCTTTTGCCATTCACGTAGGACTTACCATGTTTCTTTAAGGGTATTTAGGTTAAATTTATTAATGAGAATCACGAACTTGATTAAGGGATCAATGACAAATGAGAATCATGATTGCTTAATATTACTGATAGGAACCAATCAAAATCTCAATTTTAACCATATCATACAAAAAATATTTTTTCTATTTTGAAAAAAATAACATTAAGTTGAAACTGAACAAAAATTTCATTTAAGAATCTCCAAATTTTGATTCTTAAGTATGAGTCAATGGTTATTAGAGGAACTAAGGGGAGAATGGGCAATAGTGAAATATGGATAATCATTGAGTTATTTTTATTCCCATTACCCCCAACCAAAACACCATCAACTAGAATTATTATCTCTCATTTTCATTACCTAATTTCACGGCCCGCAAACAATACCCTCTAAGTATCTATGGGACAAAGCTAAATAAGGATCTGGATCTTTAATACATTTTTTTGCTACATTCATTAAAATCTAATACCTATATATTTTAACTTTTAAAATAAAAAAATAAATGAAGAAAAATGTTAATATATACACTCGTATCTTGATTAATTGACAGGAAGGATAATAATTCTCCTTAAATAAGCTGGCATTAGGCTCTCTCCAAATATTCTGAATTACTTCAAGGAAGGTCTTGTTAAAACTTCTGCCTCCGAATATTCATCAACACCGACAACGACCGTGGGTTTCCTTCTGCCCAGAACTTSGGCCATCATCTACGCGCCAACAATTGTTGCCATGTCCGTCTGCCAAAAGTGCAGCCGTGAAGTGCACTCAAGAACTCACACAGCTGACATTTATTATTTCATGTTGTCTCCTCACCGCTCATCAAATCAAGAAAAGGAGTGACTSTGATTGGGTAGCGTGCAGTCTTCTTGATTTCTGATTCTATATTCAATCAAGAAAATCATCATATTTTTGTTTCATTAATATTCAATATTCAAAAATCTTTATTTGTTGGAAGATTACTTTCACATATTACTAATTTTTCTCTTCAAAGAAAAAAAGCATCAAGAACAGTTTACTTAGTCATATCCTACAATTAACCAAAAACAATACGCTTACAAGGATGTATGCCTTCCCCCATAGCAAATAAAGAACAAATCACATTTTTATTTTGAGGTTAATCTTCAATCAAATTACAACGCACAACAAACAGTACAAGAACAAAAGAAAAAAGTTCTAAAAGAATGTAACGCCCAAACAGTTGTGCTACAAAGCTCGGTGGCCTGTCTGCAAAGTTTAGGGTAACGCCCAAACAGTTGTGCTACAAAGCCCTGTGGCCTGTCTGCAAAGTTTAGGCCTTGAGTTTGCAGAACTTCTTTTGCTAATGTAGGCGATGATACGGCTACTGCTGAAATTTCACCAAGCTTCAAGTGCATCAGAGAGCCGTATTTATCTGCCAATTTCTTGAGGTTCTGATGCGGAAGTGAGCTTGCCATTTGGTGCAAATTTCCAATCATCAGCAGCATTGGAGGACCCAGAGGAGGTTTTTGAGTAGTTTTGTGACTTTTCTGTCTCTTCAGTTCTCTGAATAAGACGAAAAGAAACACTAACAAAAGAAAATAATTAATTATAATAATTATTTTATATTTTATATAAAGAACAATCAAAAGATTAGATATATTTTTTTATTTTTCTTTGATCTCTAATCACATATTTAAAATATCAGTTCATAAAAATTATATATTAATATAAGAAAGTATGATTCAAAACAGYGCGTAAAACACGTTATCTCATATTATTGATTTAATTTAATTTAATTTTTTTATTTCATTTGGAATAAATATTTGGTAGAGAGCCGTCATTCTTGATTTCTGATTCTATACGCATTAGAGAAAATAATAATATTCATTTATGCATGATTCATATTTAAGATTATTATAACAATCAAAATCCGTCGAAGATCTAATTTGAATTTCAATCATCTTAATTTATTAGAAGTTTACCTTCACATGTATTACTAGTTTTTCTATTAAAAAAACATCAATAATTGTTAACCTAGTCATATCTCACCATTAATTAAAAAATAAACATAACTTATATGATTACAAGGTACGCTTCCCTTATAGCAAATAAAGAATAAATTATTATAAAATATTATTGGTGATTGACTTTATTATCTTGAAATTCATTTAGAGTTTAATCTCCATAAATAGAGGATTTTTGTTGACATGAAGATTAATAATAATGAGTTTACGATTCCATTCTACCTCTTTTCCTATCCTTATAAACTTCTCCCTCTTTTTCATTCTCATATTATAACAAAGCTCTGATGATTAAACACGAGCCTCTTTTCGAGCCTCTACTTATCTCTACCCTTTTAGGTTTAAAGCATAAAACTTATAAAGTGACTTTTTATTTCCGCGTTTGAATCTTTATAATGTTAATCCCATAATTATTATACAATTTATTTTTATATTGTCGCTTCAAATTAATTGAAGTAAATAATAATTTTAACCTGTGTGGTGTCTTCGTTGCCTTTAATTACTGTGTGGCTTTTCCTTAAGCATTCTAGAAAAATATTCAGCCTATCTTTATGATGTTTCCTTAAACACAAACTTAACATGCCATCTTAGTACATTTGTGAAGCTTTTGATACATTTTGCTATGCCATGTTTTAGATTCCATCTTTGCATGAATTTTATGCACTCTCTTTAAGAAGATTTTAAGGAATCGCATAAAAACTTATTTTGTAAACCTCTGTCATAAGGGTCAAACAAGTTGTTATATCCAATAGAATATAACCCAGCTTACAGTTATAATAATATACAAGTTTCAACATGAAGATATATCTTTACAAATTTTATCATGTTTTCCTTATATCATCTTTTTCCRTAAAAGGTTTACTTGGTGGCCTTTAAATCTTGTATGCTGTCTGCCGTGTTATTTTGCATCAATTTTTTTGATGTTTTTTTATTTTATTTATTGTTAAATCTTTGATAGCCAATTTGTTAAAATGTAGTTTACCTTTATTTATTACTATATAATAATTACAATTTCAATATTTCTAAAAAATTCTGAATCTATTACTCCTGAAGTAGTAGGAATAGTGTAAACTATTCACTTTATAGTTTTGAGAAACGTTATATTATATTTATGAAAACTACTAAATATTATCCTAAATTAATATTATTTACTCCTCAAGAATACATTATAATTTAAATATTCCATGAAGAATTATTTGTCATGGCCCTTACTGCCAAAATCTGCCTTAGAGGGTTTGGGAGAATAACAAAAGAAGGAAAAAGGAA
>MEJB01000010.1:5267509-5372990 GCA_001752375.1 Rhazya stricta | reverse complement strand
GCATTGAATTTAAACTTGAGAATTTTCTTTGAGATTTCTTTTGCTATAATTTGTTTTTGAGAAAAGAGTCTTCAAAATAAGTTTGGGGAAAGGAGAAAAAGAGACAAGAGCATAACAATAGAAAAATCCTAAGTGTGGAACTGAAATGCAATAGCAAAAATCACTTATTCTTAAAATCTAAAGTCTCTTGATAAGATTCATTTGCATCAAAATCTTCATGATGAAAATTTTGTTAGTTAAGTTCTTTGCTATAGCAACAAGCCCGGTGATTTAAGAAAATCATAAAAAATACTGATTTTAACTAACTTTTATTTCCACAACTTTTGCACAAACACATTTTAGTCCTCATGATTCCAATTTTGTTGATTGCTAACTACTTTTTGCCACATAATAAGCTCAAGGAAACTGCCTAAGTATAGATTGATTGCTAAAGCATTGCTCAAGGACTAGCAATATTTATGTTTGGGGCTGAGGGGGAGGGGAGGGTGATAACCATAGATATTATCCCTATTTTGGCCCTAGTTTTGCTCAATTTTGACTAGTTCCTTATAATTTTATGCTCTTAACTGTGGTTTGCAGCCTCAACTTTGATATCTCAATGATCAATATAATCAAGAATGTAAATTTCTAGAAAAGTAATTATTTGAATCTAAAAAGCTTAATCTTTAAGGAATTTTGCAGAATAATGAAAATTGCTATAATATTCATATTTTCAAGGAATGAGTCTGAGGAGCATCTTCTAATAAAGCAGCAAAAAATCCATTGCATTTAATGAAGGATTTGAGTGAAAATGACATAAAGGAAGGTGCTAGAGTTAATTTTAGAAAATTACCCAAAATGGTCACACACAGGAAAAGTACAAAGGACCATATAACCCAAAATATACACTACTAAAYGAGTGTCTGCTGAGTYAGCACTGAACTGTCACAAAGAAATGCTATAGCAATTGCCAACTCAACAACATTTCAAGCTCCACATAAGAAACAATTCTTCAGTAGGTTAAGAGTTAGAAATTAGATTTCTAGACTAGAACTTAAATTTGAGGGTTCTCTTCAAAGAAGGAACYACCTTAGTTATCTTTACTTCTATTTGTAGTTAGATTAAAGAAAATGGACGAAAGTCACCTATGTCTTAGTGTAATCTTTCTTCATCTTTAATCAAAAGCTTTTTTAYATTAAATGCAATTAGTTTCAATCTTTGGTAGAAYAGCAGAGGTTTTTCRGAGTTCTGAGTTCTTTATTCTTCTAAAAGGCTGTGGTTGTATCATCTAACTYAAGGGTAGAAAGCTTGACAATGCTAACTGCTCAAGATTAGGGTTGTCTAAGTTTTTATTGAGTAAACTCCTTTAAGATATCAAGGGAATCCAATTGAGATTTAGGAACCCAAAAGCTTAACCTAACTCTTTTTGGAACTCAACATTAACAAGGAAAGTAACTAAGTAGCATAGCCATAGACATATGGTTTGTGTATGGAGTGAAATCTGCAAAAGAGTTGTTATGGGTAAAAGAATGGCAATCTCTAAGCCTTCAGTGACTTATTTATACAACGTTCAAGTATCTGGCAGAGATAAGGACACTTATCTCATCAATAAATGATCCTACAACATTACGAAATTGTTTGGAAGATTACCATAGAAATGTGGTTTGGTCTCCGAATATCTCTTACATTTGCAATGCGAATGGCTTCATGTAGGACATTACATGAGAATGCTCATTAGTGCWATAGCATCTAGAACTGACTTTAACTTCCAAGTGTTGTCATTGACTTTTATGGCTTTCTGTCTTACTTTCATTTACATTTACTTTAGTCATTTTACATTTATTTACTCGCTTTCAATCATTTACTTTTCAGTCACCCCATTAATTGTCTTATCTATTGCTACAATATTTTTTAAACTTTTATATAATGTTTACACAATTTTTCTTTCATTTAACTATCCTCAATGGGATTGGCACTCTCTTCACTCTTACTACTTTTAGGCTGCGTATACTTGCGCGTACGTTAATTTAATCACAATCGGATTAGACCTCAATAGATCTCACTGGGTTGCCACTTGTGTTATTAAAATACATATGAAAATGTGTAACAAAATGGTATTTAAAAATGATATTAAAAAGAGTAATTCAAAACAAGTAAGGTATATTGGTTGAGCGGGTGCATAAGGTGGAGGCACGAGGACATAATACGGTAGGCGAACACCAGGTAGCATATGAACAAACAGAATTGATACATCGATCTTATATCTATATATATTAGATTGTTATAGAGATAAATTGACTGGAATACAAATATAAATGTTGTTTATGTTACAAATATATCATACTCTCGTATTTTAGCTTTCTAGGTAATAAAATGATGATGCTAGGGACTAATATGCAAATATAAATCCCAAAAGCTTTTCGAAACAAGGTTAATAAAATTATCACGATCAAATAGGCTATTGTTTGCTCAAAACGGCGCCCGTTACAAGAGCTCAAGTTTCGAAATTCACATTCACATGCAAAATGACGCAAAATGGAGGTCAAACTGGTGGCAATTTAGCTAAATTCCAATAAATCGACATCGGCTCAAGGAGAACAACACAAGTTCGAGCATTAGCGAGCCAAAACCAGCATTAGTGGAGCACAAACAGGCACCGATTTGTGGCCTTTCTCRATTTAAAGTGCATTCTAGTTGTTTTTTAGGATTTTTCAAGTTATAAATACTTGAACTTTGGCCAAAATTCAAGAAATTCGTTTTTGGACCTTGGAAAACACATTGGAACACTTAGAATGAGCCTTTTGAAAGAAAAGAAGACTGATGGTTTGAAGATTGATCGAGCTTATTATCTTTCATGGTTTGTTTTCTCTCTCAATCTTCAATTTTTATTTGCTTTTACTTGATTTATGATGAACTAAGTATTTTGTTCTAAGAGCATGATGTAACCCTTTTTGGATGTTCTGTTATTGAATTAAAATTTTTCCATATTTGGTATATCTTTGTTTATTTAAGCCTTGTTATTGCTCTTAATGTACAATTGAATAACTGGCCATCTTTTAATTGTTTCAAACATTGCTTAAGGCGATCAGAGATAACACTTTTGCACTTAGGTTAAATAACAAGTGTCATGAACTACACGTGAAATAGAGAGATATTTTCATGGTTTGCTTAATCGCTAAAAACCATTCATTTAATGTATTTTTCTAGGTTAAATTAAGCATAGATATATAGCTTAATTACTTAGAGGAATAAGTTGTTATATCTTGAGAAACTATATTTGATATTCATGATTTTGGTTGGCAATAATTGATACABTGAGTCGAAAATGTTGGTTAGCTAAGATAGTTGAAAAATAGGTGAACTCATGTGTCTTAAATCTTTTATCCATTAATTTTCCTTCTAAATTAATGTATGTGTGATCACTTAGAGTAAATTACATTTTTTTTTTAATTACATAACTTTTCACCTAAATAAAATTTAGGACTATGAGTGGAGGTTAATCCGGATTTAATGCTWTGTGGGTTCGATTTCTTTTATATTATGCGATACAACCTAGTACACTTGCTCAGATTTCTCTATCAAGATGAACCAAAAAAAATAATCATCTGATGTTGCGAAATGATTCCAAGCCCAGGATGTGAAATGGTGGGTGACTATGTACTTCCTTATGTCTGCTGGCTGGTAATAGTTGACAAGCTATATATGATAATAGGAAAGAGTATGTACATACACAATTGGTGAAGTATATACTCGATCTTATATGGCTCCACTGCTCTAGCATATCTGATGGTGCCGTAATATAATGTCATCGGCATCTGGCTGATATCAATCCTGAAATATGGTGTCCAAATAATCTGCAAAAAAAAAAAAAGAAAATACAAATCAAATGTCAAATAATAAGATTTGATAATCAAATTTAACAATAAATTTTTTTAACGCTTACATAATCAGGACGTAAACCATCCAGCTACATCCTGTACATTTACACCCTAGTCATGGAATTCATGTGTCTCTGGTCACACCGCCATCTCATAATCTTGGGATGAGTTGGTCCCTCATCAAAGAATACAAGCGGAGAAAATATAGAAAATTGCTCGTACATCCAAACTTATACTAAATAAAAGAAAAAATTAAACTATAATATTTTTAAAAAAAACTTATAAATCAAGCTAATTGATATATAACTACACAATTGTTTATAGTAGGGATGTACAGTCAGAAAGCTAATGAGATCCACTCTCAAATGCAATGCTGAGTTCCCGATAAAAGTATGCTAGAGTAATAGATACCTATAGTGATCCTATTGAACTCAAATTAGCTAAGGCCGACCAAAAGCTAGAAACTCGAACATAGGAAGGGGCCTGGTTGATGAAAAATATCCCACCTAGTAAATCTATAGGGTAACTCGGGGCATAAGTCTCAGGACTCTGACTCAATCTCGTACACTACTACTAGATATGCCAGAACTTCACCCCCTTATCTCCGTGGCATCTTGATCTCATTGACATCTGTACCCAAATAAGATGTAACTCCAACGATAATACCAGAATGCCCCCATATCGGTGCACACAACTAATGCCTCACTTCATATACCTGAATCAACTGGACATCATGAAGCATAATGGTTCATCTCATCAAATGCCTCCCTTCCTACGCACAGATATATAGCTCCTCTTTCTTATATTAAGATCTCAAATAAGATAATGTATATTTTAGGCTAACCTATACATTTTAACCTTAGGATTATCAAAATTTTAGATTTTGTCCCTCAAGTTTAAAATGGTAAGTTGATACCTTAATGTTTAAAAAAGTATCAAAGGGTGATTGATGTGAATGGGAAAACATTGATTTTATTAGAGATTATGTGCATGTTTTCACCCTTTTTAGTTTGATTAAATGCAACTGCATACTATTTTGCTTTGAATATTGCTTAGAATCGACYAAGTGACTTTAATTGTATAATAGTATGAAATTATAGAATTCATGTGCATATGCTAAGCTAAAATACTCAATTTTGTAGGGAAAGGATTTTATTAGCAAAACAGAATGTCATTTGATRAACAAGTGAAGATTTAAAATAAAATGTTGTAGCACTGAATATTACAAGTAAAAAGAAATATTTTATTTGAAGAAGGAAAGTCAAGGAAGAAAAAGAAAGTTATCATTGGATAAAAGAAATAATCATTGCTGGAGCTAAAAAGCTAAAAATTAAAAAGGTGAAAAGCAAAAAGTGCTTRTGGCWCCTTTTTGCTAAGCTTCATGGGACAAAAGGGAGGAAAGCCAAAACGAGATAGGCATTTGGAATAAGGGAATCAGAAGCAAAATGCAAGAGAAAGAAAAGAGGAGAGAGAAAGAGAGCAAAAAGAGCGAAGCTTGGAAGAAGAAGAAAAAGAAGAYGACTTCAAGGAAGCCTTCACTACTAGACTTCATCAACCTTTTTAGGCTTTATTTTTCCTTCTGTTAGTGATTATTTTAAGATGCATTTCAATATGTTAATCTTTCACATTTTGTATTTTATTTCATCCAAGAATATAAATTAACTTCTCAGAAGTTAGAGTTTTGATGAACTTATGTATTTTATGTCTATTTGAATGATTTGAGCAAGGTTTGCACTTTATAAATGCTTTACTGAAGATYGTATGTTATTTACATTAACTATTGTATTGGCTATGAATAGTATTTGTGTAAGTCTCTTGAACTCCAAAAGGTAGTAAAAGAGGTGGAAAACATGAATAGATGCGGGTTTGGTTATCTTGCGATAAGGTTTAATATCTTAGGGATACATAGAATATTGGAAAYATTCATATTCCACCCATAAGATCATATGAGACGTGAACTTTATTCAAGTTTTTTAAGCTAAGTAACTCCGACAGGTAGAACAACTTAGTGAAATAGGAACAATGACTAACAAACTGAAAGGATGAGGTCATTTCTATCTCGATTTGCGTTTCTGCTTAACTAAACCTTTGTTGTAGCATTTGCTTAGAAGTCATTGCTGTAGCCCGTCTATAGCATTGATGTTTTGACTTCTTGGACATTACTACATAGAAGTTCTTAACTTTAACTCACTTTTAAACTCTTGATCATATCATTTGTGCTATTACTGTGATTATTTTCGAATCATTGTGATTATATAATTTTAGTTTATTTTCATGAAAAGCAACAACCAATTGATTTTATTAGGAATTTGAACCATCACTTTTGAACCAACAATCCTTGTGGGACGACACTCTTATTCACTCTATATTACTTGTGGACCGTATATGCTTGCATGAGTGAAGCTTTATTTTGTATGTAATTTTGACTCTAAGTGACCTTTCATTAAAAAAAACCATTAAACACGTAACTTTTTATGGGGCCATTTTAGTCCCTTATCCTATTGATTTCTTTTTGGAACCATTGCAACTCCCTTAACCTAGTGGCAACCTTAAAAGGAGGGGAAATATCTATTTCATCTCTCTCGATGCACCATTTTCTGCTCTCCTCCTCTCTCTGTTGACCTGCGCCATTGAAGAATCTCCTTGATGCAGAAAAAGTTTTTCTTCTATTTTTCTTCTTTGCAGTATATCGTTCTCCATTTTCCATTTCTTGAAGCAAAATCCTTTTGTGGGGTGCAAATATGAAGCAATGTAAAGAACAAAATAAAGATTTAAGTTGGGATTTTAGCAAAAGCTAAAGATTYGAAGCAAATTTGAAGAAAATGATGAAGATTTGAGTTGGCATGTAACATAGCACATTTGTAAATGAATATTAGAGCTACAAAAAGATTAATTTTCATATTGTTCACCCCAGAATCCTTACTACAATATGGCTCTTCTTGAATTGAATTAAATTGATTTTTAGGTAAGCTGTAGATCAATTCAACAATGGATTTCTTTAAAGGTATCTATTATAATTCAAGAAAAGCCATTACTGCAGTAAGYTGCACCTAACTTGTATCTATTCCATTACTRTGGTAAATGTTGATCAATTCAACAATAGATTTCTTTAAAGGTATCTATTCCATTACTGCAGTAAGCTGCACCTAATTTGTAGTTGATKATAAAATAAAATAAAAAATTGAAGAGAAGATTTGAGTTGGGGTTGAAGAAAAATTACAAATTTCTAGTCTGAAGTCAATCAACTAGATTCTAGGAATAAGAGATTGAGATCCATATGAGATGGCATAAATGTTGATATCATCAATTATTTGCTCTGGTTTGTGGCTGAATGTTGGTTGTATCAGGGCATTTATTTCTCCAGAGAATACAATGTTGTTTTGACCACTCAATGTAAGCCATTATAAGCAATTGACAATTGTTTTGAACATAAAATTTAATGCATTGTAAGCAATTACAAGATTTGGCCTAAATTCTAATCAATTAACACATGAATGACCATTAACTGTGATAAAGAAAGCAACATCAACACATTGAACTGTAAAGAATGGAAAAAAGTATATAAGTTGCAAAGAAGTACCATTTTGTCATAGAATGTTCTCATTGAAGTTTAATACCTAATAGAAAATGTCACAAATTGGTAACATATGTTCCCCAAAATCAACACAAAAAGTAGCAAAATAGCTAACATAGCATATTGTAAAAACTAATCAAAAGATTTCACACTTGACCAGGTACAATTCAATCCAAACTAAAATAATTAACAAATGGACAAAAGGTAGCATAAAAGACAAAAGGTACATATCAGTAGCATTCATTATCCAACTATTTTTTCCATCCCCTTCCCCTTCCCCTTCTCATTCCCCTCCATCTGCCCTAGGAGGTGATCTTTCTGCTGAGTTTCTATTCTGAGGTTTTTCATCTCCTAACCATGTTCTGCCAAAAGATTCATAAGACCTCATGGCAGGTGACTTGCCCCTTCCTCTTCCCTTCTTGATTCAGCTAAAGTTGAGGAGCTGCTTTGTGTTCCTTCTTGAATATTGGGAGCCTGACTCCCTAATCTAGAATGTATTGATCTTCCATAGTATATTCTTATTATCTGCTTCTCTTTGAACTTCAAAAGTAGTGGATGATTCCTACTCTGTGCCTGAAAATGCTCTTCTCATCCTGCTAGGTAACTACAAGAAATTTACTTTGTTTATTTTTCAGATCTATACAATTACAAAACTTTAAGAGAAACATTCTATATCTCACATTTCTTCTTCTTATTTTGGTTTGATTATCAGGCTCCTTGCTGCTTGTTGTTGGTCCGTTGGTTGCTCTTTGCAACTTCTGATGTGATGCCCTTCCTTGCCACATTTCTCACAATAAATTTTAAACCTCTTCATTAGACTCTAAGAATTATCTACTCCCTCATCAAATTATCTTCTCCTCACCTTCTTGGACCTACCAGCTTACTTGTATGCCAATGGTGGTCAAGCGTTATCCCATCAGCTGCTGGCTATTATCACTTTTCATTTATAGGGATCAAAACATTTTTCATATGATTTATTGAATGTATCAATCAAGTTACATTCATCTATCATGTCATGAGAAACTGACCCTTTTTATGTATTGCAGCTATGATATCTATGCAGAGAATGCCAGATAAGTCCCATGTTGAGCAACTAGAAGTCTTAATCCTCAAATCAACAATAAGTTGCTGGTTTTGTCAGCATCGATTTCCTTTTATCACCAATCCTCTCCGTCAACTTAACTCTAATGGTTTCCAAATTTGTGATTAAGGGGTGATCCCTAGCCTCTAAAGTGTAATAGTAAAATGATTCCTACGTGTCACTTTGTGTAATGAGGGAAAAAGCCCTACACCACTGCCTAGGATGAGTTTCATTCAATACCTACCTATATGCCTTGCTATCATACTCTTTTAGTTCCTTCCTCACAGCCTCATGAAGCTGAGGATTACTAGCCTTAGCTATTTTCCACAGTASGTYTTTCAAAGTCTTACCTATATGCAACTTCTTGAACATGTTGTATATTTGTTGAACACAATATCTATGATTAGAATTGGTACCACTTTTGTGAAAGCTGCATCAAGCCCCTATAAGATAGTGGATTRAAAAGAGTTAAAAGATATAAAATATTGAAGGAAAATTAGCAATTTTTATGTAATAGAACTAAAATAAACAGAATTGAAGCTCACCTTCTACCTGTCTGAAAYAAATTCCCGAGCATATCTTCATTTGAATACCCAAATCAAAATATAACAACTCAAAGAACCACTGCCATCATTTTGTTGCSTTCTCAATCACAACAAATGCATTTGGCTACCACTCATTGCTAGGATCAACCCAATGGCTGTCAACAGACACTCTGGATATGTTCCCTTGATATGACGACCATCAATCACTATTAGCTAGTGGTGTACAAGAAGCCAAATATCCTTTCTCCAATGGCCCCAAACAGATGTACATCCTTATAAATCTTGGCTGCCAACTGAGCTCTCTAAGGTGCTGGTATACAACTTCACTGGGCTAGTTAGGAATAGGTTCTTTTGAGCTCAGTTGCATACCTCCAAACCAAATTTTACTGCCTCTCTTCATCTCCAACAGTCATTTTTTTGCTAAAATTTCTTGCATGGTAGGCCTTGTATTTATTGATTTTGGATTTATACTCTTCCTAAATGTTTTGMCTAATTGSTKTAGCAAGCATATTTATGTTGGCCATAATTCTCTCAGTGTATCTATTTGCAATGCAACCAGATGCAATGAATGATATTTGCTACTAATTACTGCATTTTCATTTTGCAACTTCAGGGATTTGATCAGAAGGTCATGGTTCTTGTTACATTTTCAACAGATGCAAAAATCTCCCRATTACAATTCTTTGGATTTAAACCTTGCTCTCATCCTATTACTTTCACTATGCTTGAACCTAACTCCCTMCCTTCTCTAATAAGTGCATTWCACCGCATCTCTGAATTCATTTGCATCTTGAACCTCATTCCCACCTCAAATCTTGGATTTTTCATATTCCTTATCATCATCAAAGAAATAATATCTTTCTCTCAACTCCTCATCAGCCTATCACTATCACTTCCCCGATCATTTATATTATCTTCAGTATTTCATCCTCATAGTTATCCCCCTCCTTATTGTTACTTGTACCCACATTTGGATTTATGAATCAGACCCTATCAATATGTTCTTCGAGTATACAATCATCCCTATCAACATCTTCCTCATCGTTGAAATAATCTTCATTATTKTTGTAATAAAAAACTATCCAASTCCTYATCATCATCATTGCTCCCAACCTCTACTCGTTGTTCTACTACCCCCTTATTTCCTATCCTATTTTCTGGCCCTCATATTCTACCCCCTTTTCTTCTTGGCCCTTAGCATCTACGCTCCGTTCTTCTGCCCCCTCATTCCCAAACACATGTTCTACTATCCCTTCATCTTCCACCCACTGATTCATCTACCCTTTCATCAAATTCCCTCTGTTCATTAACCCCATCTTCTGCTACCCCTTCTACTATTACTGGCKTTCACCTATCTGCCCCGCTCYCCCCATTCAACTTACAAAATTGTTCTTTATTCATCGACCCAATAACTGCGACCAGCYTCTTCCTCATTCCTAACCTGATTCCCTAAGTTTGAATACTATCCTATGAGGCTAGCTGTTGTCACAAACTCCCTCTTTTTTTCCCTTCTCAATAACTTTTATAGCCTCATCCATTTCTTCCTCTATCTCCTCAATAACCATAGTTGACTTAGGCTTGTCATCCCTAAATTGGTCGTTGAAGAAAAATTTCAATAGTTTCTTCCTTATCATCGGAATGATAATAAGCTCTATTATTCTAACCCGCAACAGAGGTTCTATCATTTGACATACATCCTAATCATTGAAAATTGGTACTAGCCCATTATTTAAAGCCCTTGCTGGTTCCAAGAAGTAATATACTATTAGGTCAGTAGATTCAGTATGAACTAATTTTTATGACATTTTATTTATGTCTAATATACTAATCCTATTAACATTGCACATATCTAATAGTCKAGTTCCCCATCTTCWTAAGTCTTTCTCCCATTTTCATTTGTCAAACAACCATCATGGTAAATTTTTAAGGTGAAATAATCATCATCCAGGTTGGTTAACAAGCAAAGTGATTATAATAATCAGAACAAAGAGCATATAGCATACCCCTTATAGAAAATTAAACAAGAAGAAGCAAGGAAACGCACTCAAATCAAAGATACATGGAAAATGATCAGGATGACTAGTTTTTGATACATTAATAAGAAAAATCAAAAATTACAAAAAAAGAAAGAAAAACGAACAGGGGAAACAAAGCTCAATTAAATTAAAAAAAAAAAAAAGGAATATCATAGCTTAAACAGAGCATATACCCACTCCATGCGCACCACTTCAAGACAACAAATGATTTTGAAGACAAAAATGACCATACACAATGGAACTTTGACAAAAATAATTAATAATACACAAAACATTTCCAATAACTGTTACACAAAAAACATTATTCTACATAGTCAATTTTTAAACAATAAATACATAAACTTTCTTCTTCCAAGCATTCTTTATTCATGTTCTTTGAGAAGATGAAAAATTTTTATATAACGAAGCAGAATTCAAAAGCTTCGAACTTTACTATTATATGAAATAAGAATCGTAATAATTTGTCTCTAATTTCTCGCTYCATTTGAAATGATCCTACTATGATTGAGTTGATCTTAAGTGGAAATACACTAAAAATAATGTCCSAGAAATATGCTAAAATATCTGACAATTATGTCTTACCCACTCGAAAATAGCTTTAGACGGGTGAAAATGCAAGAACTTCATGAGTTTCCAAGTGTACTTAGTTCCTTTGTCTAATGGTACGCTCATATTCCCTTGTAGCTTCTAGAAAGCACTGCCATCAGAAAAGGTGCTAAAAGAAACCAATAGAATTAAGGACCAAAAATGCCCCCACAAAAGCGGATCACGTGAAGTTATTCTGTTAGGCCTTAATATTTTTTTTTTAATAATCTTAAAGGCCAAATGTCATTATAAATTTAATCATTTAATGTGATTAAAATATACTTTATATATCAAATACTTMAAATGCTTTGACTACTTATAAATACATGATATAAAAAAACAATGAAGCATCTCATTGCAATTAAATTAGATTTTTGTATCAAATTGTGTAGGAACATGAGAGCCATAGCCATATAGTATTCAATTTTTTGATATAAGCAAAAGCCAAAAATACACACGTTTGTTAAAAATTCACCGAACTAAATACAAAGTAAGATCATTATCCTGCGCTACGAATAAACAGAAATAGAGATACTCATATGATATTCTTAAAATCTTTAACTRATGTCATTTTAATTTGATCATTTAGCCTTTTAAATAAAAACATAAATGCATATTCTGTCCTAAAATAAATAGGCCACTTCTAATAATTAAATCGTTATATTCTTGGAACACTTTAAGATAATGGTCAAACTATAAATTAAATAGGGAAAACATCACCGCAAAATCGTTTGACCAAAAGACATTTGGATTGAATGAAAACTCTGCAATACTAAATGGAAGGCAGAACACAACTTTTATAAAACAAGTGGGCCTTGAACATGCACTTGGGCTGCAAGCAACAAAGCCCAAATATATGGAGTGTAGGAAAAAGCTAGAGAATGAAAAGATGAGGCCTAGTTATACAAAAGGCATAGAACAGATGAATAAGGCCTTGAAACAACAAAGCCCAAAAACAAATWATCCATCAAAGGTAGAAGGGCATAGAATTGTCCGAGCGCATGTGGGTTTTTGAATCTTGAATTAACGAATGAATCGGGTTTCAAGAACTGCTGGTGAGCTGTTTTTGCCTTGCGCTGAAATATATATAAGAGAAGTCTTGAACGAGTTTAACAGGTAAAAAGGAGTTTAATTAATTACCTTGTCCTTGTATGTCCGGAATATATTTCAAAGTAATATCCTTATATGATTGGGTGTTCCTGCTGATATCGCAATAGGCCAAGTAATACCCTTATATGATCGGATCCTAGTGATAAGACATCAGACATTCTTTCTATGTCCAGAATAAACTCTAAAAAGTGATATCCTTATAAACACAATTAATATAAAAATAACTAATATGCCAATTAATGTAGCATTCAACACTAAAAGAGTSCGCCCCTTTCATATTCAAGCCTTAAAATAAGCTTGGGTGTAGCAACGAAGTGATGGTTTCCCCTGTGGGACTCTTGATCTCTTGTAAAGGGAGCCTAAGAGTCCCAAGTACATCATAGTACTCCCGTATGCTTCCTGTGAGAGCGTTCAACTCTACTCCTCAGCTTACTGAATTTCAGCAATTCTTGGTCATTCATCTTTTTAATCCTACTTTTCAGAAGCAAAAGCTGCTATGGTGGAGTTTGTACAGCTTCTTGCAGCTGAGGAAGAATTATTCATGTCAAAGTCTAGGATTAAAGGGTTTGGTATTGGGATATAGGAACACTCGATTCTTTAATAGATCATTTCTCTGTCTCATCAAGTAAGACTAAAATACTTTTCCTTTACGATGAATTGATAATAAGGCAAAGGACTATCCTCAGGTCCAGAAGTTGACTTTCTCAGACTCAATCTAGTGGTTATTGTTCCTACTAGACTTGTTTTATGTCATTTACAAGTGAAAATTAATCATGTTTTTGACAAGTCATTGCTATTGTGTAATAGTTGATGAGAAAGTATTTTATTTAACTATCATTMTAGCACATAAAACTCACTAAGCATGGATGCCATAGTTTTCCAAAGGTTTCCAGTTGAGGTGGCAATATTCTCATTTGCATGAACTAACCAAATAGGGCAATCTGCTTGGCTAAGCTGACCACAAGCATGGGAGATAGCTTTAGATGCTTTTGAGGGGACTGGGGTTGAAGGAAGCAAATGATAGCAGTTCAAGATCTTGCTCGAATATAGTCATGACTTGCTCAGTTAAAGTTACCCATGCTTCAATCCCGTCCCCTGATCTTGTATCCATCAACAGAAGCAGGTTCGTTAATGTGGGATAGTCKATTTCTGCATTGCCAATACAAGACCAGATCGGCTTTCCCCACCCAAAATCGGCTTCGTAGCGACCACCATAACAAGAACTTGAAACCACAAAGTATTCGGCATTTTTGTCAGAATATATCTCCTGCAATTCCCTTAAATACTCGAGAACCTTGATTGATCCTTGTTSACCTTTGATCTTCTGGAGGAAGTCGCCATTTATCTTTGCAATAGCTTTCTGTAAACGCTTCACCAGCAAATGAAGCTCTAGATCATCATCAGACATACAMTGGGCAGCAGCAATCCAGAGAAGATTCCCAATGGAAGGAGGGGGAAGTGGAGGTGAATTTCTCCTTCTTAGGTTCACTGGGATTAGTACAATAGTATTTTTTCTGCAAACATTTCTCTCTTTCAAAGCAGCTAATAAGCATTTCCACATGAGTGCAATGACCACCATAACGCGACTAGGGTTTTCAGAAACTTTTGTCTTTAAAGCATCTAAGGAAGAGCCATTAAATACAAACCTTCTTGTTACATACTTGCTCTTCTTCAATGGAACAGGCCACGATATTAGAAACGCATCTTTAGGAAGTGCAGWGTGAGGAAAAAAAAGATATGGTGCAACAAAATATGCGGATATCTGTCCTGTTGATCCACGAGCCTTCGCTGCCCATGCTTTCACAAATTCCAAATGTGACAGAGCATCGATAATTTTGTGAGAAGCATATACTCCAATAGCCATGCCACCACAATCAAAAAAGTTCACTTGAATCATTACTACATGAGATTTGGAAAATAATTCTGCAGAACTAGGATGAAATGGGAGCAATCGATGTATCAAAGTGTTTTCTGGCCTTGTGAGAAACCTAGAGAGCTCAGTGCTGACTCGTGCTTCAACATAATAAACCCCATCATCGTTGCACTCGATGTGTGAATCATCCTTGACCTTTCCAGCAAGTGGGTAGAAGTGAGTTAAGGTTTGAGAGAGGGACTGCTTGAGGCGTTGCCTTCTTTGTGAAATGATTTCATTGAGCATAGTACTAGTATCGTTGTATGTGTAGAAATAGAGAAATGGTACATATACATGACTCATTAGCTGATCTAAGATTGAAACCTTGTACGTCCTCAAATGAGGAGGAGTTGGAGAGGCTGGTTTAATGTATCCTTTTGAGATTACTCTTACCTCTATTCTCGGTTCGCTTTCTTGACCTTCAAACCATTTTTCGCTGTAGAGGAAAGCCCCACAGTTTATTTATTTATGGTTGACACTTAGAATTTAGTCAGGAAATAAAAAGATATTCTTAGCTTCAAATTTAAAACTAATAAAAATTTTATTATCGATATTTCTATTTTGAAATTTCCATTTTATTTCAGGATAAAGGTAGAGATAGTATTTTAATTATAAATTGTTATGCGTTTTTATATTTAGTTGTCTTTTCCATTTGTTCTCGACTATGTTATATGTAAAGAAAATGTAGTGTCATATTTTATGTCTTTTTCACATTGTTTTCTATTGGTACAACACCAAGAAAAAAGGAGAATCTCAATCTGCAGGTAGGACACAATGCTGCCCTCTGCAATGAGAACTCTGATCACGAAGTCAATTTAACGATTCATCACTTGTGATGATCATCTAGTTTCAATTATCATTTAGCTAGGCATAACTAYTGATTTTTAAAGTATTGATAAGTGAAAATCGAAAAACTTGATAAAGAAAAAAGAAGTTTTCAATTKTCATAAGAAAAAAGGGCATTGTACCTCGTAAATATGCCATAGTTTCTGCATATCCACGGCAGTGGACTAATATACTGCCCATTATGGCGGAGCCCGTCATATAGGCCTCCACGGCAAACAGAACCCCTCCGGGAAGGAAACCTTTTGCCAGCCAAGAACCAGAACATCCTTGAATTTCCAAGTAATTAGAAGAGTCTACTCCAATATTGTTGACTTAAAAGGCCTCCTCTGCGAGCACTCGTTCTCATACGAACGCAATTATCTTATTGACTTCTGATTATATATTGAGTTTGGAGCTCATGTGGAACATTTATGCTTCACACTTAGTCTTGGTATGCTTATCTTATCCTTTTGAGTTGAATGCATGCATGAATACGTGATAATATCTACCTAATCTGAACTGCTGGATCCAATCACCGGTTCCTGGTTATCAATATTCATAAGCAATTATTGGTGGAAGAGTTCGTCGTGCTTATATTTTTTTAGCTTAAAAGAGCCATCAGTTATGTCATCCGTGATTCAATGTTAACATTGATGCTTCCCTCGACCGTCAGCCCAAACAACGGTAGGAGCGGCAAAAGAGATAGAGAGCCTCAAGTCATTTTTCCCTTTAGATTACTGATCATGTATTAAGTTTAATAATAAACAATTCAACATTTACAATTCAAAAGCTATTATAAATAAGATTTGGAATCAGAACCATCAAATAGCAGGAAAAAAAATATTAAAAAAATATCAAGATCTATGCAAGAATAGTTTTTTTAAATAAATTTTGTCTTCTACCGATACTCTTTGATTTTTTTTTTTTAATATCAGTAAAGCTAGTATTTAGATTTTCACATTCATATCAGCTAAAATATCAAATGACTTTTCATTCGAATTTCTGAATTCTCTCCCTCTCCCTCTTTACAAGAGTAAACTTCATCCACCTTGTTAAACCTCAAATTTGATTATTTAAAATTTAGTTCATCATTCTTTATATTATATTCGTCTTTTTAAGTGCTTTATTTTGGATTTTAATCGAACATGCTTTAACTTTTTATAGTTAAAAAATAAATAAAATAATAAGAAAGACTAATTATTTTAGTTTGAAGGAAAAACATATAACATTAATGGCTCAAAGTGACAACAAATGGTCATGGACAGCAATAAGAAAGAAGATTAATTCTTGAGTGTATAAAYTTTTGTTTAAATCTTTAACTTTTTTTTTGGATAAAAAATCTTTAATTTAAAAAATTCTATTCTAATTATTATGCATATTGTATTTGTATCTTTAGATTGTTTTGGTTTGATTGTAAAGGTTGTAACTATTTCTTTCTAAAAAGAATAATGTTCTAAATAGAAAACTATCACTCAAATGATACAGAGGTAGCATACAAAAAATCTGTTTGTAAAAAATTATGCATTAAAATTTTRAAAAGTAAAATTTTAAAACATTATTTGTTCTAGAAAAATTAAAAATTTATTTTAATGCCCCCATTATACTTAAGCCCTGACTCCGTCGCCGGTAAAGGTGAATATTACAATTGAACAAAATGAAGTACTTTTGAGATTTTGCTTTGTTGGCAAACAAACCTTATTTTTCACGATTTGAGGACTGAGAATAATGTGTTTGATACTGTATGCAATAATAATGTAATAGATGTAAAAAGTAAAACGAAAGAAAATTTAAAAGCTGAGTTCAACCAAAGGCCATAAAAATTGTAAAACAAAGGGGACAACCACAACATCCTTCTTTACATCGACAAGAGGAAAAAGACAAATTTAACTCTTTCTTAAAAAGATAATATATGGAAACCGATTAATACCAGTCCGAGAATAAATTACCAATGCCCATGATTAACGACTTTGTTCATTGGATAATCAAGCTTCTGAGATATTCAATAGGGGATGGAAAAAGTTAAGAGACAAGACAAAAGACGTAAAACAACCAAACATCCAGAATGCGACGAAATTAGCAAGGTAAAAAGCACATAAGAATGCTGAAGTAGAAGTAATTTGTTCCTTCAATGTAGACAGTCAAGGAAATGATTGTCGTATACTATGATTTGCTTCATATTCCTACTGTTCATAATTGTGCATTCGTTGAATGGAAAAATGTCTAAACTAAAAGCATATTACAGCTTTACTAAAGAACAAAAAATGCTTTTATTGAAGTGGATTAAAGAGTTCAGTTGATAAAGTCATTTTTATACTATACTGGTGTCCTTACATAAGTATCAAATTTGCTATTTCTCTTAAAAATAAGAAAAGCACTTAGTCCTTAATGCTTTCTTACCGAACCCCTATAGTACAAATGAATCACTCATATCCAGAAAATATTTTCAGGTATTGATGCGAATCTTCTATTACCATCCCATTGAATTGTCCCAAAATTTGGAACATTTGGAACATTACTGGTTTCAACTCAAAATGCTGAGCTTCAAGCTCTGATCTTACAATCCGTGTTTGCAGGTCATCTAACATTGGTACAATGTAATCTCCGATAGATTTATTTCTATCATCAACCATTCCTCTAGCATTTCCTGCCGCATTTAACCTTGCAACCCTTTCTGTAGTATTACATTTAGCAGCCAGTGTAGCTGCATTTTCRACTTCACTGAGCTCAACAACTAACTCTGGTAGATTCATCTGTTCTTGTCCAACCATTTCCTCTCTTATTCTAGCACTAGAATGTTGTTTTCTCCTCATTGCTTGATGAGTTCTATCAATTTCTAGAGCAAGAGGGCGTGCACTATTATATTTGGACATTCATGAGGATAAACAAGCTGTTAAGAACAAGAAACAAAGACTAAAAATGTAGATTGAAAATATAAATATTAAAAATAGAGATTTTTACTACCACTTAAACAAATCAATAATCCCCATCAACGACGTCAAAAACTTGATAGACAGAATCACAATAGGCCATTGACTACAACATGCAAGCATATGCARTCATCAAGTAGCAAAGAGAGAATAAGATATCATTCCCACGAAGATTGGATGTTCAAGAATTATATTATAGAATTTCTAATATAATAGATTGATTATTTTGTCACTAAATAAACTATATCAAACTTTCAGAAAACTAATTAAGATAGCAATCGTTAAGAGCATACACAAATGATGACTGACGGTTAAAAGGAGAGTTTAAGTCAAAGAATCTCCTAAGTGTCAATGGTTAAGAAACAGAATAACAATGCTACAATATTCCTACTACAGCATCATAATAACAGCAAACCAAGACATTAGCAATCGCAACCTCTTGGTCTATTGGTTGTTGCTTCGCTATAGTCAGAACATTACCCTTCCAGGCTAATCAAATAACCCCAGAACACTACTAAGTTTAGGTTTGAAAGGTTTTATGAGCCAAACCTATATCTCTATAGGTTCTTTAATGACAGATCTCAACTCATACTCATTAATAATTTTCACTACTCAAATGTCTCCCAATCAAAAAGCAATTAATACAATCACAAGTAATGTGCAATAAACATCAATAGTACAACAATTAATCAGTAATGAGATGTTTAAATGACCTATCCTTCCCAAATTATTGATTTTTTAATCATAAAATCATTACCGATTTTGAAAACGTCACTCATTTCCCTAAATAGAAAAACTCATTTTTTTGGCTATTATCACTCTTTCCATATTAGATCTCTTCACATTCTTGCTTTATTTTTATAAATTTTATTTTTAAAATTCTTATTCGAATTATTACATGTTGATATATACTATGGTGGTACTAAGAAATTGTAAATCCTCTATATATTTTGAACAGCTTGTGACCTCGAGGAAAGCTTTGGGCTACCATCATATTATAACCCCAAGTTAGAAGTATRGTCAACTTGACATTAAGTTCTAGTGCTTTTAAATATTTAGAAAATAATATCAAACTATTATTTGCAGCTGAAAGACTGTTACAATTCTATTTATTATTCCCTTCTTCTTAGTGTCTGATCTTCCCAAATTTTGCCTATCCACACTAGGGTGGGACGACTTTTTACCTCCTATTGTTTGTGTCAAGATGAAATGAAATATAATTTAATAGATTTAAATACTTTTATACATGTTATTAACTGAATATTGACTAGTATTTATTAATTAGGTGACAAATCATTTAATAAGATGYGTTTTATATAAGTAATTAGTAAAAATATTATCCAAAAATATATCTACACCAGCCATTTAGGCATTATTTTTAAATTACATGATAGTCTTGAGCCAAAAAAGCATAATTTACAAAAATAATTTTCTTAAGAGAATAATAAATCTGCATTGTGACCTCAAAATATAACTAAATAACATATGCAAATAAAAGATTATAAGAAAGTATTGCACATAAGGATAAAACGGTCSTCAATARTTTTCTTTTTCTYTTTTAATTCCAACTTCTCTCATTCAAAATTTTTAACGAAAAGGTCTTTCTCACTCTTTTTTTGAATAARCTTTTCCCATTTAGAGGCCTAAGTTAATTTTTTAAAGACAGAAAAAAATCGTTTAGAATAAAGATTTGGATAATTTCTTGAGGTTTTGTAAGACGGACCTGTTAATGGAAAAAAAGAGAAAACCGCATCAGAATTTGATGCAGCAATACACGTGTAAAAACGGAGAAGAAATAATATAAGGGTAATCAAGAATCTTCTGATTTGGCTCTTATTTCTACACAAATCAGCATAAATGGTGGCCCTTCCCGTTCTTATCCAACCTTGTCCCACCTGAGTTCTGATTCCCTTTGCCCATTTCGAACCAAAATATTTTAGTGTCAAATCTTGTCTTTATTCTTCAATTTTCGTATTACTATCAAGAATTTCTGTCCTATTGCTCAGAAAAGTTGCTCCTTTCGGTGATGAACGGATGAACTTGATGCTAGATTTTGTTGATTGATCAGGTGATTGTTGTTATAGTTCTGGAAATTTAGTGGAGTTGGTGAGCATTTCTTGAATATGAGAATTTATGCTATGTCTTGGCTCTGCTTCTTGCATATATTCTTGAGTCTTGACTGACTTTATCAGCTACCCTGAAGTCAGCTTTGGGTTAGGATATATTTAATTTGATATTCTCGTTTTGAATTGCCTCCTGAAATTGGCGAAGGTCGTCTTTCTTTGATCCCTTGTAGCTTTTACCCTAATATTATTGTTTTGAGGCTGCTCTACAATTTCATTTCTTGAAATCAGATGGATGATGGAGAGATAGAGCTTTCAGACCATGTTTTCCTTCAAAATTCTGATTCATCTAGTAAAATTCAAACATCAGTATCTGTAGATTCATTTCTTGATGAGTTACTGAGAAATGCCCAAACGTGTACTCACACTCATACTTGCAACCCACCTGGTCCTGATGCTGCACATACTCACACATGCTACCATACTCATACCCAAGTCATCCCACCTGAGAAAATTGCTGTTACAGGTGATGGTAAAAATTCTACATCAAAACCTAGTAGGCCTACAGGAAACCGAGAAGCCGTAAGGAAGTACAGAGAGAAGAAAAAGGCGCACACCGCTTATCTAGAGGAGGAAGTTAAGAAACTGAGATTCGTGAACCAGCAGCTGATTAGGAAAGTACAGAGGCAAGCTATTCTTGAAAGTGAAATCTTGAGGCTTAGGGGGCTTTTGCTTGATCTTAGAGGCAAAATTGATGGTGAATTGGGGGCTTTCCCTTTCCAAAAGCAGTGTAATTCTAACGCTAGTATGAGCGGAGGGGTTTGTGGGACTCAATATTCGAGTGGGACGATGCGATGTGAGGATGACTTGCCTTGCTTCCATCCGCGCACGAGTTCAATGGGAAGAAATTGCTTGCCCGTCATTGTTGAATGTCAAACTAAAGCAGACGAAGCAGGAAATGCAGAAACTTGCGGTTTGGACCCTATGGAGGGCTTGGTATCATCGGCATCTCAAGCAGACTAATCAAGGGCAAGTCCTAAAGATATTCTTGGTGCTTCGTTCTTGTATGAATCGTACTAGTTTGTGAGGGGCAAATATACTTGTCTGATATGGTGTGAATCTTAAAAGTACAAGAGTTCATTTGAGTTTGATTTCGTGTTTATGGATATGCCAAGATGACGATTCAGCTGTGAATATTGCATTATTTTACATTTACTTTGTCATCAATGTCCTCTTTGACAAAGTGGACAAGAGGCACCTGAGAAAACTTCAATATTCACATACAAGGTTGAGATCAATTGGATTATGCTTGTTCGTGACTATTTTTTTAAACAGAATATAAATGAAATGAAAGTTCTATTAAGCTAGAAATATTTCAAAATTCAATTCCTTACAACTTTCTATTGTGAGCTCGATCCATTTGATACGTTCCTTCCCCATAATTGGTTTCGTCTTTTAGCCCGTTGTTGCCACCGAGTATAGCAGATACCTCTTCTTATTTGCTTTAGTGTTATATTTTAAAATGAAGGTTTGAGTAAAATTGTCGCCTCCATGGTCACAAGGGTGACTTCACATTCCAAAGGATGTCTGGTGGGATAAGTTGTAATTGTAAATATTGACCCAAAAGGGAGAGGAGACCTGTGGCTCATTCATGCAGAGACCCTTCAACGATAGCCCAAAAGAAGAAGAGTTCCTTCTATACAATTTTGTTAAATGGAAAATTTTGGAAAACTCAAACCAGTCATCAACACCAAGAAAACAAGCAGAATAAGAGCTATTAGAGAATGACCTATTTCATTCTCCTATACAACCAAGGTACAAACATGCCGAGGGAGGAAAGAGGACTGGAGGGAGACAGAAATAACCATCTATCACTATTTGAGAACAACTGCAGCATTTCTAAGGGCTAAGTACCTTTGAACGTAATCATTAGGCAGGGACCTTATGATCTTGAAGACCTCAGCATTAGCATAACGGAGTTTGGTCCTTGGATCAAAGTAAGGTGCCTGCAAGGGAAGAGCGGCAATCAAGTTATAACCAAGATGCGCATTAAATCATCATTTTTTGTTTRCAAACATAAGTGATGATAAAACRGGTATTGACAACTTCTAGAAATCAGAATACCATGTATATCAATAATATAAAAGACACAGAAAGCAAAACTTGATCCTGGCAGAGGCCTAATGCAATTCTTTTACCAAACCTAACCTAGTAGGTATTACCAGGTACATCAAGATTAGTTCTAAATGACATGATGGTTTACATGTATGAGCACAAGCTAACTACTCGGGCAGCCTGATACTGMTCTTSAATACAAGAGTCCTCAGGAATGACATGGGCCACATATTTTCCCATCTAGAAATGGTAAGTTGATTTATCTGCAGTACATGCAAGCAGATTAATATCTGCTGAGATTTTGACTCTAGACTCAAAACAATCAACAGATCCCGTCAAGTTCAATGTCAAATTGCATTATTGAAAATACATATCAAACGCCAGTGCCAATTAAAGTATAGTATTACTCACTCAAAGAGAGAAACAAGAGAAATACATTTGTCCGTTGCTTGTTATAACCTGCTTCAACTCAAACTAAGTAGAGAACTAAAGCCACACTTAGCTCCATCCTTTTCAACATTATGAGAATAAAAATGATAATCACTATAACTAACGAGGAACTAAGGAGGACTAAAGTCTACCCCCCCCCCACCCAACCCAAAAGCCACTGGAAGAGGTTCAGTAGGAGTTCAAATATGATATATTCTGGCAAATTCCAACTGCTAATGAGGTTGCGAGTTTCCAAATGCTAATTCCATGCTTCTTTCCTGCTAAATTTAGCTGGCAAGGTACTTGGTGCAAAGTACMTCCAGGGGTGTACTTACATATTTCTTAACTAGTTTTAAGATTATTACATATATGGATTTCTAGTCCATCATTCAGAGATACCAATTCCTTTAAGATAAACATATATTAATCAATACCTCAAAGCCAGTAATATCACATATTCTTTTGCAGGGATGCATAGCGGGCGGTGACTCAATGTTAACATCTGCAAAGAGAACAAAGAAGAGTTTAAGTAGAGCATGGGAAATTGTTAACTAAAAGGAGAAGCACAGAAATGCTATTTTCATATCATTGCCGACCAATCTGGTTCCGTGAATTATCAAAATTTCAAATATCATTTTTATATATATTTCAGCAACTGACGTATATTTACTCTCAACAGTATTTTGATCTATTCATTAAGTTTCAAAAGACAGAAACAAGCAGAGAAAGAATAGAAGTAGAAACAGATGCTCATCAACTATCTTGGAAGCAAAAGTAACAAATCATGTGTATTGTTAACAGGGTCTGCTGATTTTGTTAACGGGATCCGTGAGTTGTTGCTTAATGGGGTTGTGCAACAATCCACATCAACCTCTTTAAAGACAAACAGAAAAGGTGGAGAAAAAATAGTAGGAAATGATGGTGATGCCATTAACTCTTGCAAGACTGTATCACAAATCATGCAAGCTCAATCTCTAAAGCCTCTCACGTAATGAAGATTTGATGAGCACTGGAACCAATTAAGTGCTACAACACCAACAGATTCGTAACTTCCATAAATTTATAGTGTTCAGGTTCCAAAATTCACATAGTGACAATTTCAATGATTAGCTCCTTACTTAAGAAGTCCAGAAATTGAACCTTTTCCTCTTTGAGTGAAAGACAATAGATAAATTCCCTCCTAAGATAACAACTGCCTTTTAGGGGATATAAATAGAGCAACAGAAAAACTAAAAGAAGTTTGATTTACTTGTTTTAATTCTTGTTTTTCCACCTGAGAATCGGAAGGAACCTYCTTTTCCATTGTAAAGAACATTCTCTTGCATAAGGAAAAAGCATGAATAATAATTTGCAACATTATGCTTAGGTTTACTTTTTTAGCTGAATATGTCATCAAGTTCATGTTCACAACTCCTCCTTACTAAATTATCTGGACTCAACCTTCTAGCGAAAATAAGAGAGTTTTTTGCACAGGTTCCTCATACAGATTCTTGCAAATTTTGCATCATCAGTAGACCAATCAACTACATAGCACCAGATCCTCTCTAAATCATAATTGAACTGTTACAGCATAACTATACTAGATAAACTACAGTACAGTTTTGCAGCTGACCGTCGAATGCTGCTTTTGCAACTCCCTCGACCTAATGCTTATTCAAACTTTGAATTTTACCAAAACTAATGGTTTATCACCAGATAATTTGGGTACCTAGCAAAACTCACAAAGATTTCCGATGCAGTTAGTTTTTCTAATTCTATTATTCTCAATGTGGGTTTTTCTTCCCCGAAAAGCTAAATAAACCAAATATCAAATACTACTTTGCTAAAAGTTAGTTTGAACGAAGAGTAAAACCATGAAAATAAGAATTCAAAAGAGATAGTTATTTGTGTCCCTTTAAATCTGCCAACGATTACTTCATCCTGGCTCCTTACTTCAGTACTCTATAACTGTACGTATGTCATACATGTTCCATAGCAAATAAAAATTTTGAACATTTAAGTACAGAAAGATTCAAAAACCAATGTTGATTTTCATTACATCAACAAAGTCAGAGACAGAAAATAACAGTTTAATGAACTTTTTCATATCCTAAAAACAAAAAATAAAGCATACACGCTAGTCATGCTTTATTATCACCCAATGCAATTTACTCAAACATCACATATGACAAATGATTAGAAAACAAAAATTATATATTTATTTAGCATGGTCACTTGGCGATCAAATGAGTACTTATGCTTAAGGTAATTGATAGTGAACTCACAATTTGGTTCATTCGGGGGATAATTGAAATTCTCAGCTTGAATGATCTGCTTAAGGTGTTTCCAGTGCCTCCCTCGAGATTGCCCCTTTGGGTACTTTTCGTACATCTGAATCTTCTTAAATTTCAGGTGAGTTGGCAATACTATTTCCGCTTCCAAAACTTCTGCCTCCATCTAAAAATAAACTAAAGGAACATCCTAATCATTATAATGAAGGTATCAAAAGAGCATTATGAGGATGTCTGTGTGTTTGCATGCACAATGAAGTGGATATTGACAACCGAGTGGTAAGAGCATCTGCAAATAAATACTTTGAACATTTGAACCCTATTATCGGGAGGCTGGGTCGTGAAAAGCGTTAGACACCATGTTTGCAAGTGATACTATTTAAGAAAGGTTTATCTGCAGAAAAAATTTGGTAGAGAAAAACCTCATGCCAGAAACTTGTGCAGCTGTAAAACCAGTCACTCTCTTTCCAAATCACCAAACTATATCTAATTGAGAAATCTGCCATAAACACTTTCCCAGTTTACTGTTATTAATTTATCCTTAGAAAGACCATAATTTAGACGGTTGCATATTGTGCGTAGTGAAAACTGTTAATAAAGATGACAGGAGAAATTGCCCAACTCATCCAACCAAATACAATCAATTTGATTCTGGCCTTTAGTTGTGGCATCCCTCAGATAAATGTATCTTCCGTTCAATTTTAGGTATTTTAACCTTCTAAAACCATCATCGCATGTGTAAGAGTAGATATATCAAGAAAATAAAAAATAGTTTAATACCTGGAAAAAATATTCAGAACCACAAATGAGAGTGGGATGCCAAGTGATATAATCAACATGCCTTCATCATATGAAATACACAAAAGACATTAAGTTGCCTGGGCTCCAGCACACTCCCAGCATTAGCATTATGCAACACACAGATCAAAAGACCAACTAAAATCTGAAAAGCATAGTAGAAACTTCCCCCCTTACACCCCCTAGCAACCCCTCTCCTTCGTCCCGGAAAATTGGGCATTTTCAACGGAAGAAATACTTGGGAAGAAAAAGGGGAACAAAGAAAAAGAGAGGAAGAACTTGATAATCAAGAAATTGATGATTTTATGACCGAGTCTTGGCTCTTATTCAAGACTATATTACGCCGAATTTGTTAGATCATTTTATGCTCCGAGCGTTAAATGACAAACACAGTAAGCAGCTAACCTTTCATAGGTTTGAATTGGAGCCTAAAAGAGCTGTAGTTTCTGAACTCAGAGACAACGGCTTGCTGCCCCGCCCCTCCAAAGGAAGCTCTGCCACTGCAAGTCCGAGAAAGTTGAATGTTATTGAGAAATCAATTTTATAAAACTCAGCCATGAGAATCAGACTAGTCAAATTGTGAAAGTTTTGAGCTTTCAGAATGCCCACATTATTGTTGGGTCGTCAGCCCAAATTAGAAGGCCCACCATTGTTTAACCGCCAGGGGTAGGATGACTTAAATTTTCCTTTTAACCAAGGGAAATTAGCTTTCATCCATTTCAATTTCTATGAGCTTGTAGGAGTCTATCTGAATATTTTCCACTATTTTTTTATTTATTTATATTCTTCATTTAGTTATAAGGTTTTACTTTTGTCCCGCCATTATTTTTTGTGATTCAATCCCATCGTTCCACTCACATATTTTATTTGTACCTTTAATTTAAAGGACATAAATATCTTTCATAACTAATTCAATTATATCTGTTTAAAGGTTAATTTGAAGGAGAAATGACATTGAAATGAAAATTTTGATTTCAAAATACATTTCACGTAAGTGAAGCCATCGATTCTGTTGTGAGTGGTAGAGTAGAAATAAAGATTCGTAATTAAATAATAAATATTAATAAATTAAAGATATTTATAAAAATTAGTTAAGGGGTATAAAAAGAGTTAATTTTTCTTTAAATAATTAAAGGAAGCTTGGCTGCGATTTGGCAGCACACTAGTAGGATATTGTGACGAAAACATGAGCATAATTTCACAATTTTTCAAATTTTAAAAAATTAAATTTTTTAAAAATAATAAAGAACATAACAAGAAACAAAAATGGATACAGAAAATTATATACTATTACAGAGCCATGGATGGAAGGTGAAAGTATCAAAACAATTTACCAAMGCGGAGAGAAAAATTTTATCAAGTCGTTGAAAACATGCATAGAAACAATCCTTCCACATTCTCCACCAAAAATATATATATACATATATATTAGTCCTCTCACACGCCTGTGGGTAAATTTGGATAGAAAAGTGGAGTATCATAATATGTAGTTTCTATARTATATATATTTAACTCACATTCGCAGTCAAACCAATGAAGAAGTGCAGTGTAAGACTTGAGAATAACCAAGAGAGAAATAACAAGAAAGCAGACACTTCCAACTCAAATGTCACTAGGAACATTCATGCGCTAAGGATTGAATGGATAAATTTCCTTAAAACCTCTATACATGAATCATAGTAAGACATTTATCTTATCTAAAATAAGTTCTTTGAATTCCAGTGAATTCCTTGAACTAAAAAAGTTCATCTTATGAATGTATCCTATATGTATCTCATGAATAAATGATGAGTTTCATACATTTATCTTGTTAGAGGTAATAGGTTCATTTATGCATGTACCACATGAATCTATCTATCAGATTTATGCATGTATTTCAATTATATAATATATTTTTCCATTGTATATTTCCATTCACCTTGTCCAATTATCCAACAATCCCTCACATGAATGGAAAAAGAYGAAAATTTGGACACATGGAAGGATGTCAAAGAGTGCAGGAGGAAAGATGTTGCATGGAGATAGGTAGCTCTTAACCTTGAACCTTCCCTAATGGAAATGTATCGGACATACTTAACTAGTCAGTGCACTGAAGCCCTTAACTATTAGTTGTTTATGTAATAAGCCTTGTCAATACACTTCACACAGTACTAATCTAATTCAACATTGGTTCTCAATTGCATTCATTATTTCGACCCTCAATGTCTTGGGTTCTGCAAGTGCTTTAGAAAATATTGCCCTGGAAAAAATTTCATAGAGTCGGTCTTTCTCTTCACTCAGATGAGTGGTATCCTATCAAGAGTATTCTATTGTACTCCACTTGTAAATCTCATGATATAGCTCCATTAAAAGCATAGCTTAGCCTAAACCCATACTTGTAGGCAATACTTAGTGCATCCGAGGAATGTTATGGTGTCAAACTTCGAAGTGCTCATGTTTGAGTTACACAAAACTTTTGTTTTCCTATTGAATCTAGTCTATGGGATCTCTAATGACCTAKGTTAGGTTTCGATCAAGGTAAATCAATGATTTAAGGTTTTTAAGCCCATTCCCCTTAGTGTGTAGTTAATTCCCTTTCTACTCAAACCTTTAGTAAATGGATCTACAAGATTGTCCATTAATTTTACAAAATAAATGGAAATTGTACCACTTGAGAACAACTAGCTAATGGAATTATGTCTATGGCAAATGTGTTGGACTTCTCATTGCAAATGAAATTTTATGCCCTAGCAATTCCTGTTTGATTGTCGCAATGAATACAAATTGTAGGAACAAGCTTTGGCCACAAAGGAATATCCTCTAAGAAATGGCAAAGCCACACTGTACTTCTTCACTAGCTTTGTCYGACGCAATAAATTTAGATTGCGTTGCTGAATGTGCTATACATGTTTGTTTGAGGATTTCCAAGAAGTACCACCACCTCCAAGGGTCAATACATAATCACTAGTTGATTTAGATTCATAGAAATCAGAAATCCAATTTGCATCACTACACACTTCTATTACAGCTAGATAAGATCCATACTAAGATTTTACAAGTTTGAACACTTTCGTTTCTTATCTTTTTACATGAAAGCTTTTGTGTTGTTCCATGTAAATCTCTTCATCTAATTCACTATTTAGAAACGTAGTTTTTACATCCATTTGATGTAGTGCAGATTATAGAGCGATGGGTATAGTAATTAACACCCTTATGGAAGTAATTCTTGATACTAGTGAATAGGTGTCAAAATAGTCGAGACTTTCTTTTTGTCTAAATGCTTTAGCAACCAACCTTGCCTTGTATTTATCTATAGAACCATCGAACTTCAATTTCTTTTTGAAAATCCATTTAAATYTRACTGGTTTACTTCTAAAGATCAACCAATTCCCAAGTGTGATTGCTCAGAATGGACTAAATTTTGTTGTYTACAGCTTCTTCCCAAAATGGAGATTCTGRACATGACATTGCCGCTTTGGATATCTAGACCAAATGATTTACAATTTTTCACTCTTATACTCCTCCTTGGTTTAGTTTTTGTTTCATCAAATTAATTATTCTAAAAAATCGTGTCCCTTGATATTTTATGATCATCATTATGTATTTTATAAGAAAATATTTCCTCAAAAAGTTCAACATCTTGAGATTCCATGATTGTATTAGCATGTATATTATTGATTTCAGATTTGTATACCAAAAATCTAAAAGCACTACTATTCTCAACATATTCGATAAATATCCAATCAACTGTTTTTTGTCCTAATCTTTTTGCTTTAATGGAAGTACAACCACCTTAGCAAGACCACCCCACACTTTTAGARATTTGAAACAATGCACTCTTCCTTTCCACATCTCATGTGGAATTTTTCCTRTCCTTTTATGAGGTATCCAATTAAGAATGTAATTTAGCCGTTAAAACTGCTTTTCCCCACAAGTTTTGAGGTAAACCTGAACTTATAAGTATGACATTGACCATTTTCTTTAAAGTTCGATTTTTCCCTTTAGCAATATAATTTTGTTGAGGTGTGTATAGAGCTATTGTTTGGTGCACAATTCCCATACTCTCGTATAATTCATTAAAAGAAGTTGAATCATACTCTCCTCCTCTATCAGTCCTTAGAATTTTGATCTTTTCTCTAAGTTGATTTTCAACTTCATTTTTGTAATTTAGAACATGTTGATTGCTTTATCTTTGCTAGTTAATAGATAGACATAGTAAAAATAGGCACAATAATGTACAAATGTGATAAAGTACTTTTTTCCTCCTCTACTTTGTATAAGTTTCAAATCACACAAATCACTATAAACTAGTGCAAGAGTTCAATATTTCTCTAAATTGAATTGAAGGGGTTACTTTGCTTCCACACACGTTTCGCATTTGTGATTATCAACCAATCTTAATTTGSGAATCAAACATAAGTTTGCTAACTTTTTCATGCTTTTAAAATTTAAGTGTCCTAATCTACCATGCCATAGAAAAGGAGAAACAATAGAGTAAATAGAAACACCATTCTCATTATTCATAATTTTTGGGTATACATATTTGGAGTTGTTGTCAACCACAACAACATTAGCTGTAAAAAGACAATTACAAAGATACCCTATCCCAACATACATCCCAACCTTGGAAAGTCTAAATTTGTCAAATGCAAAAACCATCTTGAACCCCATCTTACTCAATATTAGCCTAGAAATTAAGTTCTTACAAATGGCTAGTGAGTGCAATACATTGAGAAGTTGACATTTATGCAAATACACTTAAAAAACCAGCATTACRATTATAGGAAATAATCATTGAGAAATTGTGTATGAATTGAAAAAGATAGACTAAACAAGTTATACATTTCAATGAATTACAAAGTACAATCATATACCTTGATATTTTCTGATGTAAATAAGAAATTAAAATATGTTGTACCAAAACGAGTGAGGTATACTATAGCAAAACTCTGTAAGTATGTTGTAGCAAAGCTTCGTAAGTAAGCTACAACAAATCTTCTTAAGGCTAATTTCACCTCTCCTGATGCCAAAAATTAAGACGATCGCCTCTCAACATACAACACTCGTAGTGTAAATGAACCCTATTGTTAATTTACGCTCTTAGTTGAACCAATGAAGAATTGCACTTTAGGAGTTGAGAGAATAATCAAGAGAGAAATACTAAGAAATCGGGGAATTAAACATTTTGGAACCTTGTGGAAGTGAAAGATGAAGTCTTATTTATAGTCTCTTAGAATGAACCAACTCAAAGGTCAATAGGAACATTCATGCACTAAGGATTAAATGCATAAATCCCCTTAAAGCCTTTATACATGAACCATATTAACACATTCATCTTATCTAAAATAAGTTCTTTGAATTCCATTGAATTCCTTGAACCAAAGGTTCATCTTATGAATGTATCCTACATTTTTCTAATGAATCAATGAATGGGATTCATACATTTATTTTGTTAGAGGTAATAGGTTTATTCATACATGTACCACGTCAAACTATGTACAAGATTCATACGATTGTTTGGATTATACAATGTATTTTCCATTGTATTTTTCTATTCAAATTATCCAATTATCCAATTATCCAACAATGTAATATAGTGGTTAATGCACTGGCCACTCCATGGCACGTGTCATGCATCTTCTTGTTCTTCTTCTTATTCTTCTTGTTCTTCTTCTTTTTTTTGGTGTGTCATTCAACTACCAAAAATAAATTAACCTCCTCTCAATGGATGGAAATCATATAGTGAAAAGTAAGGTCATCTCCTCAACGATTGGTAAGTCAATTTTTCTCAAATAAAACACGACAAATGGGGGGTTCTTCGAGGATCACTAAACTAACAATTAGTTATCTAAAGAATGCAATCACAAAAATATGCAGAATTACATAAAGATCCTATTAAAGCCACTAATTTCACCTTTGATTCTACTCAATTGATCATAGATGCAAGAATAACTTGATACCATAAATAAACTGGTTAAAGTATTTGGGACTCCCACTAACAACTAATTCTTYCTTGCTGTTTCGGTGATTCAAAGGACCCTTCATTAACCACTAAAGACAACCCTAAGAAAACTCTAGTATTTTAGTTTTCTGATAGCATTAAATCCTAGAGTGTCCCAATTCATAACCAACAAACTCAGACAATAATTTATTTTGGGTTAGATTATTTACTCATATGATAAGAATTATACGGTATAAGCAGACMTAATCGCATCAAGTTACCACTAAACAATTATAGATTTGATGATTTAACTGATCGCAAATTAAAGAGTCTAATCAAATAATGGTACCAAATTATCAACTAAATTGAATATCCAAACTTCTCGAAAAGCAGATAGTAACAAGTACTTACAGTAAATCAAGAGATAAAACAATTAGATCTCATGATTGTTCATGAATCAAGGCTTCCATAGTACTTCAATTGTAATAAGAGAATTTAGGAATAGTCGTTAAGAAATAGCAATAGTTTGTAAAATAAGTCTAGCATAGAACAATATGAAGTTTTTGAAGTTCTATCCTAGACAAATAGGATGAGGAAACCTCAAAAAGTCCTAAAATATCCCAACTACCTAATAAATAAATATTCATATTCTATTAAGGAAATAAATGCTTTTAAAATCCAAGACTCCTAATTTACATGGGATACATATCCAAGACTACTCCCAAAATAATAGGGGATCTTCAAAAGATATGCTGAAAGTGGATTACATCCCTTAAAATTCGTCCATGCCATATGCCCACATGGTAAGCTATGTGCATTTCTAATTTTTGCTTGTTAATTACTACAAATTGATGTGGGTGAAAAACCATAGAATAATCTTGCATTTATGTATATATTGTCACTCTGCTTAACTTGTTAGAGCACCATTTTGTGCTATTTTGCCTTCAACATTGTCCAAATGCCATTACTTAACTTTAGTTGTGCTAAACTATAAAATTGTAGAGTTAATSAGCCTTTGTTAATTAAAAATGCTTTATTTTATAGAAACATGATTCTACAAGTAAACTAGAGGTTATTTGATGAAGAAGTTAAGAGACGCTAAATTTTATTTGTTGCTACAACATTGCTGCAGCAATGAAGGATGAGAACCCACGAGCAGGGAGCACGTATGACTAAATCAAAAGGAGAGTTATGCAAGCCCATGTAACAGAGAATATTCTAGGAGCTATAGTGAAAACATAAAGTTGTTATTACAAGCAGAATTCCTGACTAATAGGAGCTTGACATGTGTATCACCTTTTTGGCAACTTGTGTACAAGCTTCCAATAGTAGCTTTCTACACAAAAAGGAATCAACATGGAATCAGATGAAAAATTTGGATAGTGCTGAGCAGAGAGACAGAGGCCACACGAAAAGGGAGAAAAGGGAGCAAAAAGAAAAGAAGCTTGGAGCATTAAAGGAAGAAGAAGAATCCTAAGGATCTTCATGATAGATCTTCATGGGATCTTCTTTATTAGATATTGTGTATTTTATTGAACACAAGAGCATAAACTAATGTCTAAATCTAGTATTGTTTCTCTTATTTTTACTTTATTCTCATGTTTCTGATTTAGTGAAGCCTGTACCATGTTGTGAAGTGTGTTAGCTTTCATTGTTTAGATATGGTTTAAGGATGCCCAGTTTTACATGTTCTCCAAAAAGTCCAATGCTGCAACAGTAATGCTGCAACATTGTTACAGATTTTGTCATATATCCAAATTTACTAAGTGTTATTAATCCTTTGGAATATTAGTGCCCTATTTGACCATGATTTGACTGTTATTGAACTTTACCTATCTATCTGTTCTTATGAATATACAAATGAGATTTCTATTTAGTTTGCAAATTATTTTGAAAATAAATTGTGAAAACCATTTCTTAGTCTTGATAATGGAGTGAAATTCTTTGGAAATAAAATTTTGAACAGGTTTGGGAAATATCTTTTGGTTTGATTTACTTGATTATGAAATAATAATAGCTACTCCAATGCCTACAATTGCCTAGTAATAAGAGTTATGCATGTTATCCAAGGATAATTTTGAGTCAAAAAGCAATGTTAGGTAAGAGTATGCACAGCAATTCTCATTTTTGTGACTTGGACCTAGTAACTGCGAACATTCATCACAAAATGTTGATTTTTACGTCWAATAGTTCTTGTAACATCATAGAGTAAAGTTGTGCACATTTATGCATATTAAAAAATACATTGAGAAAAAAAGAAAAGAAAAATTACAATGCTGTAAATGTTGTAGCAACACTTTTAAACTTCTTTAACCAATTGAATTTCAGTAGCTCCTTATCACTTCTTATTTTGCGAAATTCAAAGTTTTTGTGGAGAGAGATTTGTGAAAAGAATTTGTAATCACATTAGTCTTATGTATTGATTTGAGGTAGCCTGTATACTTGATATATAATCAGTCATATTTCATTACTACGCACTTTACCAAAGTGATTTTCATACTTAGTAATTTTTTGTAATGTCCTTCTTTGCTAAATTTGCTTTTGGAACTTTTATTGCATTGGGATTTGGGTGTGGAGAACCTATATAGATTTTTCTTCTTGGCTAATTGCTCAAGGACTAGCAATGTCTAGGTTTGGGGGTGTTGATGTTTGTGCCCATAGGAATATCTAGCATTTATGAATATATTGTCACCCTGTTTAACTTTTTAAAGCACTATTTTGTGCTATTTTGCCTTTAAAATTGTCTAAATCTCATTACGTAACTTTAATTATACTAAATTGTAAAATTGCAGAATTAATGAGATTGATGAAAATGTTTTATTTTATAGGAACATGATTCTACATGCAAATTAGAGGTTATTTGATGAAGAAGTTAAGAGATGTCTAAATTCTGTCTATTGCTACAGCAATGAAGGAAGGGAACCCATGCGCAGTGAGCACATATGACTAAGTCAAAAGGAGATTTACACGGGCCCATGTAACAGCGAATATCCTAGGAGCTTGACATGTGTATCACCTTTTTGGAAACTTATACACAAGTTTCCAAGAGAAGCTTTCTATGCAAAAAGGCATCAGTAGGGAATTAGAAGAACCATTCAAAYAGAGTTAAGCAGAGARACAGAAGCCACACGAAAAGGGAGAAAAGGTAGCAAAAAGAAGAGAAGCTTCGAGCATTAAAGGAAGAAGAAGAAGAATCCTAAGGATCCATCATTTATGATGTTAGAATGGTGTATTTTATTGAAAATAAGAGCATAAACTAACTTCTCAAAGTTAGGGTTTTATGATGAACTAATATATTAATTGTGCTAGTAAATATTTTGAGCATGGTTTCTCTTCTTGAATGCTCTACTCAAGTGTGTTTATTGTTATACAATTGTTCTTTCTTGGCCACTAATAATATTGTGTTAGCTACTTAAATGCCAAAAGAAAATATAGTAGTGGAAACATTAAGTAGATATGAGTTTGTTATTGAACGTACCATTAGTGAACCTTAGAAATATCTAGGTTAACTCATAAAATCCTTAGAGACTTGGACTATATTTTAGTTCCCCAAGCTATGTAGCTCCGACAGGTAGAATAACTTAGTGAAAAGGGACAAGGACCAAGAAATCAAAAGGGTGAGGTTATTGTAAAGAGATAATTCTGAAGAATGGTAAGGAGTTGAGTGAGCCCCAGCAAAATTTGAAACATTTAGTGAAAAATGAAGTGTTAGAAATTGAGAATGAAGCTGAACTAGTAACTGCAAAATTCCAGAAATAGGGGATTCAATGTTTAYAGAAACAATAGACTGGTGCTACAACATCTCCTTCAGCATTACCAACATAAATTTGGCTAGTTCTTCAGAAGTTGCCATTCCCTCAATGGTTTTAGAAAAAGCTTGAGGACAATTCTGATGAGGTAGTTGTTGCCATTACTTTTGTAACAATTGGACAGCCAAGCATGTTGAAGCTTAATCAAGTGGAGAACTTTAGAAGGATCATATATGAGAACACCAAAGTGGACAAAAATAAAATTAAGAAATGGAAGGATCTAGGGATCTAACAAAATRAGTAGAGATCAAGAAAAAACTTCTCTATTGCACGGGCTAAAGATCAAGCATTGTTGGAGAGAAAAGTAAGGCATTCAATAGGGGAGTACAAATTTAATTTTCTTATTCTTTTGGAACATTTAATTTCAGTTTTTGTGAATTGTTATTTTAATTTAGGATGCATGCCTTTATATATGTTTGCTTGAACAATTTATGTTTTTAA
Organism: Rhazya stricta; assembly: GCA_001752375.1. Lineage (NCBI taxonomy): Eukaryota > Viridiplantae > Streptophyta > Magnoliopsida > Gentianales > Apocynaceae > Rhazya > Rhazya stricta. Next base: position 5,336,693 of record MEJB01000010.1, on the reverse strand, counting down.
TGTTTTGAGTAGTTTATTGTCCAATGTAGATTTTGGAAATTGGCAGCTTAAACTGTTTTGAGTAGAAATCAGTAGGTTGAACTATGTTTTTGCTATAAATTAGCTTATCTGTTTTGAGCTTTTGGCTTATGCGTTGATGTCATGATAATTCTGTTTTAGGAATATTAATGTCTAGATCTACTATTGTTTCTCTTATTTTTACTTTATTCTCATGTTTCTAATTTAGTGAGGCCTGTATCATGTTGTGAAACGTGTTAGCTATCAATGTTTAGATATGGTTTAAGGAAGCCCAATTTTACACATTCTGCATTAAATCCAATAGAGCAGTAATGCTGCAACATCATTACAAATTTTATTGTATGTCCAAATTTGCTAAAAGTGTTATTAATCCTTTGGAATCTTAGAGTCCTATTTGACCATGATTTGGCTATTATTGAACAATACTTGCCTTATGAATATACCAATGTGATTTCTATTTAGTTTGCAAATTCTTTTGAAACTAAATTGCGGAAACCCTTTCTTAGTCTTAATAATAGAGTGAAATTTTTTGAAAATAAAATTTTAAATAGGTTTGGAGAGTGTCTCTTGGTTTGATTTACTTGATCGTGCAATAATAATAACTGCTCCAATGCTTGAATTTTATAGTAACAAGAGTTATGCATGTTACCCATGTATAATTTTGCATCAAAAAATGATGTTAGGTAAGAGTATACATAGCAACTCTTGTATTTGTTGGGACCTAGTATCTAGGAACCTTCATCACAAAATATTAGTTTTCACGTCAAACAGTTCTTTGACATTATATAGTAAAGTTCACGTTTATGCATATTTAAAAATGCATTGAGAAAAAGAAAAGAGAACTTACAATGTTGTAGCGTTGATGCTGCAGCAGCAGCTTTAAACCCCTGTTACCAACTTAATTTTTGTAGCTCCTTATCACTTCTAATTTGTGGAATTCAAAGTTTTTGTGGGTAGGGATTTATGAAAAATAATTGGAATCACATTAATCTTATTTATTGATTTGAGATAGCTTATATACTTGATATATAATAGATCATGTTCATTATCATGCACTTCACCAAAGTGATTTTCATACTTAGTAACTTTTGTAATGGCCTTCTTTGCTAATTATGCATTTGGAACTTTTATTGCGTTCGGATTTGGGTGGAGAACCTTTATAAATTATTTTTCTTGGCTAATTGCTTGAGGACTAGCAATCTTTAGGTTTAGGGGTGTTAATATGGGTGAAACCCCATAGAATTATTTGGCATTTATGTATATGTTGTTACCCTATTTAACTTGTTAAAGCATTATTTTATGCTATTTTGCCTTCAACATTGTCTAAATCTCATTACGTAATTTTAGTTGTGTTAAATTGTAAAATTATGGAACTAATGAGCCTTTATTGATGAAAAGTGCTTTATTTTATAGGAACATGATTCTACACGCAAATTAGAGGTTATTTGATGAAGAAGTTAAGAGAAGTCTAAATTATGTCCATTCCTATAGTATCGTTGCAGCAATGAAGGACGGAATCCATGAGCAATGAGCACATATGACCAAGTCAAAGGAGAGTGATGTCGGCCCATGTAACAAAGAGTCTCCTAGGAGCTACAATGAAATCATGAAGTTGTTATTGCAAGCGAAATCCTTGACAAGTAGGAACTTGAGATGTGGATCACCTTTTTGGCAAGTTGTGCACAAGCTTCCAAGAAAAGCTTTCCACACAAAAAGGCATCAATAAGGAAGTAAAGAACAACTCGGACAGAGCTGAATAGAGAGATAGAGGCCACACGAAAAGGTAGAAAAGGAAGCAAAAGGAAGAGAAGCTTGGAGCATTAAGGTAAGAAGGAGAAAAATCCTAAGGATCTTCACCATAGAGCTTCATGGGATCTTCTTTAGGCTTTATTTCCTCACTTTTAATATCGTTTATGATGTTAGATATGGTGTATTTTATTGAAAACAAGAGCATAAATTAACTTCTCAAAGTTAGGGTTTTATTATGAGCTAATATATTAAACGTGCTAGTAAATGTTTTGAGCAAGGTTTGCTCTTCTTTAATGCTCTATCAAGTGTCTTTATTGTTATAGAATCATTGTTTCTTCGCAATTAATGATGTCATGTTAGCTACTTAAATGCAAAAAAGAAATATTATAGTGACAACCTTGAGTAGATGTGAGTTTGGTTGTTAATGAACATACCATTAATGAACCTTAGAGATATTTAGGTTAACTCATAAAATCCTTAGAGGCTTGGACATTTATTTTGGTTTCCAAAGCTAAGTAGCTCCGACGGGTAGAATAACTTAGTGAAAAAAAAAAAATAAGGATCAACAAATCAAAATAGTGAGGTTGTTGCATGTCTCGATTTGCATTTTTGATGTTGCTAAACCTTAGATACAAGGTGATGTTGTAGCATTGCTATAAGTGTCTCTTGGACTTAATACGTTAAGAATCTTGATCCTAACTCACTTTTAGATAACTTAGATTCTTTTACCTTATTTTCAATGGCCAACATCAAACCATTATTTGACTTTATTAGGAATTTAATGTATAACTTATGAACAAAAAATCCTCGTGCAATCRATACTTTACTTCTCTATATTACTTGAGGACCATGTACACTTGCATGAGTGTAGCTTAATTGGCTATTTGCGATTTTATTTGTCACAAATCCCACTCAATTCCATCTTTCTTTCCAAAGTCTTCCAAGGAGTCCTAAAATGATAAATGTTCATCAAATCACAAAGTTAGTGCAACATATATATATATCCATAATTCATCAAATATCATACTGAAGTTGACTTTATCATTTTTATTATACACAACTATGATATAGATCCAAGGTAAAAGCATGCCCAAATATGACTGAGATACTTAGGTCTTGTTCTCTTTTCTGTTTTCTGTTTTCATTTTCCAACAAAAGTGAAAATATGTTCTCTTGCATTTTTGAAAGCAAAAGAAAATTTCGTACTGAAAACAATCTAAAACCAACCAAAATGTATTTTGAGTGTTTTTAAGCAAAACACTCTCCTACAACTAAAATGCAAAAAACATGTTTTTTGTTTCTCCACTTTAATAATTATGATGACTCGCCCTTTCGTAGGTTCCACTAGGGCTGTATRGGYAGGTCCTGCCTCTYGATGGTCAGAGTAASCATGCATAGCAACTTTATAAATAATATACAACTCACTGTTAAAGACATAAAATACATAAAGTTGTGTTTCAACCTAAGTCAAAGCCAATACTAGTACATTAGCAAGAAATAAAAGCTAAGCACTATGCTTCTCTGGTCCTTCCTTGCAGCTTACAAACTTAGTCACCTCTCACTAAAATATGAGGAAAGAAACTAATGAGTAAGGCCCAGTGAGTTATAAGTCAGCAATGTGCATGTGCTTTATAAATCATGTTATCGAGAAATCCGCATTTTGTGTGTAAAAGATCAAGCTATAAATACGAAAATTGTACAGAATAACGTGTTAAGTGTTTTTATGCAAAATAGCTTAGGATCATATTCAAGTGAAAAATATGAAAACTGGATAAACACATGAGAACTTTCTTATTTTAAGGCAATTCAGCACGTGTGGATTCAAATAGAGTAATAAAATGTTTCACCATTTTAAAACATGAGATGAATGTGATAATCGTTGGAGATATTTTCTACAGGATCAGTAATACTAGCCTTATATCCTCGTATTACGTATGCGACTTTCAACATTATATCCTCATTAAGAAAGCAAGAATACCCCTGCAAACAGGGTAATATCGATCTTTCACCCCGGATCAAACCTCCTGACCAAGGATGTGAGCTTCTGCCAAGTACACGGTGGGTACATGAGGCACAACTATCTACCCGATGCATTTTTGGTTTGCCTCAGCATATTACCACCGGATAGGCCATATGATTTTCTCGAGAACTGATGCTTGATGACTCAAGTGGTGTATTCGTACCAGTGACTAGCCAAGCACAATACTTTACCCTCTCAATTAGTTTTATGAGACTTCCAATACAGTACGCATCTAATTATCACAAGGATCTATGCAAGATCATGCTCAAGCAATTTTTGTGATGTTTCTCAAGTATGAGGAATATCATGTTCATTTTGAGTCAGGCAGATCAAGTAACAGATTTCTCATGCCAAAAGCTATTTCTTTTATTTAGATTGTAAAATAAAGACTTGAAACATATTTTTAACGAGCAAAATCACATACTTCGAGAAAATCATAACACATTTGAATTTCATGTTCAAGTCAATAAAGACTTGAAACATATTTTTAACGAGCAAAATCACATACTTCGAGAAAATCATAACACATTTGAATTTCATGTTCAAGTCTATTGGAATTCTTGGAAACATATCTAGAGTATAAAATATGTACTATCTGAGGAGTTTAAAGACAGAAGAATTCATGCTAAAGCATTCAAGAGTATTTGAAACATACCTAGAGTAGCTCAAAAATCGCACGCATTTAGAATTTTAAAAGACAAAGGGAACTCACAGTAAAATATTCGAGAATATTTATAACATAGTTTTAAAGTAGCACAAAGCTACACTTAGTTGAAGGTTTGAAAGAAAAAGGGAACTCACCTGATTGCATTAGCATATTTAACTGGCTAAATCTGTTGGTTTCAATGGCCTAAAACAAGTCATGAAATAATTCTAGTTTAAGCYTGGAAGTGGCCATAATTCAAAGTTCAAGTGCTAAGGTAGGTAGTCAAAGTTGTATGAACATAATTTTACATTACCTAAGTTTGAAAAAATAGTCATATCTTGACTTATAGGTATTCGAATTGGGTAAAATTAATTTTCATAAATTCGTAAGATCCTAAGGAATTTATCAATATACATCAATTTATTTGGAAAGACCAATTAGATTCCCAGTAGTTCTAAAATTTTGAAGGTTAAGTGGAGCCTAAATTGGCATTGTTCAAGCTAGCACTATTTAAATATTAAATCATTACTCTAGTTCTAGGAGGATTCAGGATACAAGGTTTAGTGTTCTGTAATTGTAAGATCTATAAGATTATATATTTATAATAATATTTCCAATTGGCATAATATTGTTGTCACAAAACTAGTTGAACAATAGGGTTCTAATTTTTAGTCAGTATGGACATGAGCTCTAGAAGTAAATCATATCTCTTTTCATACTATTTCGATTCGAGTAAAACCAGGCTCCTTATATTTTAAGAGAATTATTGTATTTTAAAGAATTATCTTTCTATCCATAATCATTTTTCTCATTTTTCTTTCTCGAATGGCCTCGAATTTCATTAGTTCAGTACATTTTTGAAACAGTTTCTGGGCAGCATGTATGAACTTGTTAATTCGTGCCCRTTGATTATTGATTTCCATCCTATTTCATTAGTCCATCATAGACACACTCTAATCTAGATAATAGTAGGTGTTTCTATAAGCATATAATAATTCGTACCTTTCTTTTCCTTTAACAAGTTTCCTAAGTTCATTTGTTTCTCTGGCTCTCCAGCTAGGCTATGGTTTGTTATGTAGTTTGCATAGCAACATACCATCTATTGTTCTATTATATAAATATTTTCTTCCAATATTCTTGCTCCTTCATTCTTTTACTTTCTTATCTTAAAGTAACTGAGGAAAGGAAGAGAAAGAAAAAGAAATGAAATGTGAAACTTACCTGAAAACTTAATTCGAGAAATAGGATGAAGACAACCGTATGTCTAGTATAATTGCAGTTGGAAAAACTCAAGGAATCCAATAAGAGAATTTTCAGGGAAACTGTGTAATTCAAAGCAAGAGTGAAACTAGCAATCAGTCGTGTAAGTAATGGTTCTTGGATTTGTTTATAGAGGTAGAAGACAACTTATACAAAGTTGCATGCGAGCTATCTGGACAAGTGTAAAGTGGTAGGTTAGGGAAAGGACAATTAGTAATGTGGTTCTACATCTGGCAAGAAGAGGGGATTTGTAGTGGAGCATTTTTCATGTGTTCTTTGGCGGATGAACCAAAGAATTGAAGGATGGGTGTTCAGCTGAAGAAGAGAAGCCAATTTGGTTTTGAATGCTTTGTTGGTTAAAATCTCTTGCCAATTGTAGCTAATCATGAGTTGTGTAGTTCTATAAACTCAGTTAAGGAAGAGGGATTGAATTCTTAGGTAGGATAAAAGAGATTAATTAGTATATGGTAGTGAAGGAGAGCCGAGAATTGATAATCTTATATCAAGAAAATAATTTAGTTTGTCCTTTAACTTATATATGCTTAGAATATTTAATGGCCTTCTAATTGTAAGTTTGTTTTTGGAATACTGAGTGCTCATGTTCCTAGAATATATCAAGAGATCAAAGTATATTTCCTATAATAAAATAGTCAAAGTGGTCGTAATTAACAGAAGGGCCAAATCGTAATTCTTAGTAGTTTATTTTGCTATGAATTTAGATTAATTGCTAGTTTTGACGAAAATTTATATAATGCTACTAGATCAATTATCAAAACATGCCCTACAAGAGTCTATATTTGTTATAAAATGATAACGGTCCTTAGGGTTTTAAGTCAAAATTTCCTACGTACCTTAAAATATTCCAGATATTTGTGACGCATGTGTTCCTCTATCTCGCAATTTGATTGTTCTATGTAGTGATGCTTCCATTGGACTTTGACAAGTCGAATTTCCTTGTTCCTTAATGTCATGGTGCCTTTTTCGAGGATCCAGATTTGCTRTTCTTCGTATGATACATTAGGATGTAACTTTAGATCCTCAGCATTCTAGATATGATCTRGTGCTAGTGATACTTTTTCAGTTGTGAAGCRTGGAACATGTTGTGCAATCTTGCCAACTCGATTGGTAGTGCTAGCAGATAAGCCACATTTCCTATTCTTTCCAAAATTTCAAAAGTTCGAAGGTAGCTCGGACTTAACTTGCCTCCCTTTCGGGTTTCTCACTATTCCTCAGTACGACCTTAGTTTTAACTGCTTCTCCTAATTCAAACTCCAAATCACACCTCCRATGGTCCATGTAACTTTGTTGTCTGCTTTGGGGGACTTTTAACCGTTCCTGAATCATCTTGGCCTCTTTCACCATTTCAACTCTTTCAAGAAATTGATTATTTCTCAAGATTACCTTTTCTTCGATCTCATCCCAATAAAGTGGCGAACGACATTTTCTTCCATACAACGCTTCATATGGTGCCATCGTAATAGAGGATTGGTCGTTGTTATTATGGTGATTTTCCTTTTTCATTCCTTCCCACCAGTACCGTCGCTTCAAGTCTTGGTATAGCTTGTTTCCTCCTTGGTGAATCGTATACTAGTTTGTGTGAGCTTCATCGAGCACTTGTTTTCACAACTCTATGTTGTTTGGAAGGTATGCCCAATCTTGATAGCATATGATCCCCTCATTGTCAACACAAAAATTCTTTTACCATTCCACTCTCAATTTCCATTTTTAGTGTTTGCATTCTTTCATCCCAGTCTTGAGCCTCTTTTATTCGTTCTCTTAAATTAGGTGCAACTCAAAGGTTAAACATTTTTGTTTCTCCTATTTCAGTTTCCATTATTGAATTTATCTCCTCTACTAATCTTCCTACCTCTTGGACTTGAAATCTGTCCAGTTTCACATTTCGACTTAGCGCATCTGCCACGGTGTTGGCCTTGCCTATGGGATACTTAATCGGGCATCCATATTCTTCCATCCATATTCTTTGTCTCATTTTAAGGTCCTTTTGAGTGAATATGAACTTCAAACTTTTATGATCTGTGTAAATCTCATATTATGCTCCATATAAATAATGCATCCATTTCTTCAAAGCAAACGTGATAGCTGCTGGCTCTAGGTCATGAGTGTGATAATKTATTTCATGTGGCTTGAGTTTGCATGAAGCATAGGCCACTACCTTTCCTTCTTGCATTAGGACTACTCCTAAACCTTCTCTTGAAGCATCCATATATAGGGCATACATCTTTCACAGTTCTGGAAGCACCAAGATCGTAGTAGTTGTTAATTTCTCCTTTACCACCTAATAGATTTATTCACGTCTATCTTCAGTAGAAAGGGAATATTCTCTTGTGTCAGCTTGGTCAACAGTTTGCTATCCTGGAGAAATCCTTAATAAACCGCTTGTAGTATTCTACTAGTCCAAGAAAACTCCTAATTTCTGTCGAGTTTTCTGGTCTTTTCTAGTTCATCAATGCTTCTAYTTTGGCTGGATCGCCAGTAATTCCTTCCTTGGATGGAAATTACATGTCTCGGAAGGCTACCTTTTCATTCCAAAACTGGCACTTGCTGAACTTTGTATATAACTGATGCACCCTTAATAGTTGCAAAGCTTTTCTCAAGTGCTCCATATGCTCCTTAGGATTCTTGAAGTGGATCAAAATATCATCGATGAACACAATCATGAATTTATCCAAGTAGGGATAGAATACTCAATGCATTAGATCTATAAGTTCACCCAAAAGGGCATGACCACGAACTCATAATGACCATATCGGGTATTGGAAGTAGTTTTGTTGATGTCTGCTTCGCGAATCCTAACTTGAAAGCTCAAAATGTTTCCCAAATATTTTCTGCCAAACATTTTTTAGAAATGACCTTACACATTTGTGTTATAAGTTTTATGMAATGATAATTGAAAGTGTTTCCTAAAAAGTGTTTACATTTTTTAGACTCATGATCTTGTCACTTTAAAAGACTTTCTAAGTATTTTGGTTAGTTCGAGTTCCTTCTACTAAGACTTTAGACATAACATTATTTGGGTCTTTTGGCTCTTTTAACAGTCGAAAGTTGAGTCCGAGGACTCAGATCTCTTCTTGCTTAGATTGGGCCAAGGCTTTTTAAGTTGTGTTTGATACCTGTGCAAGAGAGTCTTCGAATAGAGACCATGGGATTTTGAATATTCGGAATCCACGTGTCATGACCCACAACAAATGTTTTTATGATTGTTTTGACCAATTATTTCGGTTGGATTTAAAATTATTTATCACATGATTTCAATTGGTCATTTAAACGAGTGATTTTGAAAAAGAGAAAAATACCCTAAACACTAGATTCATGAAATTCTTTGAGACAAACTTTGACAAAGTTTTTATTGCTAAATCTTTTGATTATCTTTAGCTAAGCTTCATTTTTTAGAAGATTGAATATCTTTCTTCGTGAAATCAACATCTCTAGTTAAGCTGGAACTCCAAAATTCCCACTTGTTTAAGGTGGTCAGATCTGGCTTGTAACTATCATTCTATATCTGTGTGTTGATTGATACTCAAGGTCGTTGGTACACATAAAAACCTTTGGTAGAAGGGTGAGCCTTGATTGAATCGTTCAAAGGGAAATGTTAATTAAAATCCATTTGTGGGTGATCTCTGATTGTAAAATGATATGTAATTTTTGTCCTAGTGAAGATTTGAAATCATAATGTTGCAASCCARGTAGTGGAGGTAGATTTGGAAGTGACCAAACCATTATAGTCACTTGTTCGTGTGTGCTTCTATTATTTAATTTATGCACACAATATTATGCTTGCTAAGTGTTTATAATTTTTCTAAGAGATTTACCCAATCCCCCCGCTTGGATTCTTTCAAGATATGTCATCATGATCCAAATAAATTGACTGATCTAGTCGATATTTCAGAAATGTTCCAGAGATGTATGATACATCAAAATATAGTTAATATCAATTTCCTACATGAAATTTTCATAGATTCTTACTTAAGGGCCTCATTTTTGAAACTTTCAATTAAGTTCCTAAAATTGTGAAAGTATCTCAATTAAGGACTTCGGTCAAGTCCTTAAAGGTTTGAAAACAAAAATCCGTAAGYATGCAATTTTTATGTTTCAAATTAGTCCTTGAAAATTGCAAAATTTCAATCAAGTCATTCTTTTTCAAAACATTTGGAGTATCTTATTTGTCCAATAAATAAATAATCGCAATGAGATCATTCCATTCATTACAATGAAAGGAAAAAAAAATTGATCAAACAAAAGTGAMAATTGGTAATTTAGTAAGTGAAACTCTAACACCATCACTATTTTAATCTATAATGGATAGCAAAATATTTATTACATTAATTATATCATTGGAGTTTGTTGAGGTCCAATTGTCTCAAAATTTGTCCTAGTGTCACATAACAAATTTTTATTATTTGTTTCTTAAATTTTTTCCAAATACTTTCTTCTTTGACTTTAACAGATTGGATAGAATAATATAATCGCAAATTTATTTTAACAAAATATATATCACATCTAATTTGGAAAAAAATAACTTGATTGAAATTTTTAAATATCCATGAATTTTCTTATCAAGTCACTAAGTCCTTAATGAAAGCTCTTAATTGAGAATTTTGTACACTTTCAAGAACTTGTTTGCAAGTTCTATAAAAATGAGATCCTTAATTGAGCATTATTTAATAATTATAGGGATGAAATTGAAATYCACCCGCAACTCTTTTTTTAGTTGCGTGTTTCATTTGATATTCGGAGTGTTACATTTAGCCAAGATGTAAACTTAAAACCGCTCCATAATAAAATTGCCAAAATTTCTCCATAATAAAATTGCCAAAATTTCTCAGTTAACATTCTTTTGTATTTTTTCTTCCAGAGAAATTTGGTAAGTTGCTTTGGTCCACTTATAACTAAAAAGTCAAACTGTCCAAAACGTTACAGATATGCCACTAATCTTTCAAAGCTACATATGGTTATTTTGCCTCTTTCATGATTATACAAGATCTGTTCGTATGGAGTTTCCAAAATTTTCTGTCTCTTTGGCGCCTTTTCCGGATATCAACTTTGAAACTTTCGCGAAATCCATCATACGCAGCCTCACAAGCTTCATAAGCTCTAAATTCATGTACTTTATACTTAAATCATCGTCCAAATCTACATGCAATCTACAAGATTTTGATATTTCTGTTTCATTTAACCTCAGAAACTATCTGCTTAYTAAAGCTTTCTTCAATTGGTTTTGGTTAAACTTGAAGGCAAATGGAACAGTATTTGAGAAATAACTTCGACGTAGAGCCAAAGAGACCATCTGAAGAAGGTTTGAGAAAATGGAGATCTGCTGTTTGGTTGGTGAAGAATCCTCGCAGAAGGTTTCGCATGGTTGCCGATCTTGCAAAACGTGCTGAAGCCGAAAGAAAGCGAAAAAACATTCAGGTTCTCATTGTTTCTTGCTCTAAACTTAGCTAGACTTATTGTTTTCAAATGCCATTGCTCTCGATCTTGTAGTCTGATGCCTGCCCAGTAGTACATATAGGAGGCTCGGTCTGACATTGCTTCATTTTGTTCTTAACTGTGACGATTAWAGGCTAGATCGTCCTTATGATCATCTTGACTATAAAKATAGGTATGCAATCAACTCCTCTCTTCCCTCAAGAACAAAATGAATGAATAAAGGATCTTAATGAGATAATCCTGGTCATGTTTTTATGATCTAAACTGCAGATRTGGAATCTGATTTTTGAACTTACGTATGCTACTTTTATGAATCAGCTTTAAAACTTCTTGTTTTTTCCTTTGTTTTTAAGCATTTAGTTGTTTTCTCTAGCTATCAATTTGACCAGTTGATCTCTTCTAGGTTCAATGTCTGCAAAGTCCTGACGGTTGCAGTCAGCCAACTAGTAGTAAAACTTCTGTTTGTCAACCTTGTCATTTCTTGTATGTTGCATAAAGACTCGGTCCCTTGTAGATTTCCCATTGTACACCAAAACTGAAAGAGTGGTAATCTCCATTAAATTCTGGAGAGTTGAAAACCGGAAAAGTCGGTTAAGAAACTCTAAATTATATAAACTGAAGTAAATATAGAAGCATCTCAGTTTGACCATCTCAAAAACACTAGGCTAAAAGTTCCTTTTAGTGATCAAGAAGCCAGGTGAAAAACAGACCAAGGAGTTGTCATCTTGTGATGCTTTTGGGTATATTAGGCGACCCCTTTTCGGCTGTGWACATGTGATGCAAGTTTGGAAGGAGATATGATCGAGTAAGATCAGTTATGGTACCATGGTACGGTTCTTTTCTGTGCTTTCGGGTACTGTGAAGTTGTGGCAATTGTCTTTTTCGTGTCTATACAAAAACCGTTTTAGATTTTTCTCTTTTTTGCTTAATTAAGAAAGTACTTTCTAAGGTACAGACATCAGATGAAGAATGCAAAAACTAGGCTTTTGCAGAAGAAATCCAGAACGACTGGCATACCAAATTTAAACTCTGCTAGGCATTTATTTCATAGGGTTTAGCATAGCTTCAATTTGGGATGGAAGACGAACTCATCAAGTCATGCAGGCAAAATGCTGGAGTCCCCTCGTATGTTCATTAGATTGATACATTTAATTTTGCCTTTCTGCTCACAATTGTTTTGCCTTCTTTATACTATATGACTAACTTCTTTTTCTTTTTTCTGGTAAATTTCATTCATTAGTACCCAAAGAATTTAAAGTATCAAGAAGACAATGAATACTTTCAAGGGACACTGTTTATGGCAGCTGCGCTGGGGAGAATTGATTCCCATAATTATGATTTTCTCATGTGATTGCTAAATGAGAAGACTGCTGCTTTCCTTGATGATCTTTWGCTACCAAWCTTACAGGCCAAACATCTTGTGGGGAAAATTCTGACCAAATTCCATATAATGACAAGCCCTTCCAATCCCATAAAAGTGTAACAAGTGTTTTAGACGGAGTGATTTATAAGCAGAACGTRTTGGAAAATAATAAATTTTAAATTATTATCACAGCTATAGACCAAATAGATTTGTTTGCAAAAGGTGGGGAATGAAAATTGTAGAATTGATGAACCTGTTTAAATTATAAGCATTTTCTTGCCCTTTTTTCAATTTCACTTACTTTTTCATGTTGGTTATGTAAGAGCAGCTATCCCTTTTCCCTTAGTCCTCCTAAAATCTTGGCACTGATTTTACTTTTGTAATAGAGAGCTGCTATTTTTTCCATCGTGGGTTTTATGAGAGGTTCAAATACTCGGGAGGTAAGTTTTAGATTTAGTTATTGAAACATTCACGAGTAACTTTAAGGACCACATTCATTTTCTCAGTGGAGAATCCTTTTGCCTTTTTGGCACTTCAAAGTAGTCCGGACTCTGTGATCTGCAGATTCTTTAGTCTTGTTATTTTTCCTTTCAATGTAGGACCAGTTGTTTGTCTGGTACAGTTAGATGGGTATGCCAATGTACAAGTGACGTGTAAATTAACGGTCAAGACTAATCTATAGCTCTTACTCATTGCTGATGGGATGTGGGCAAAATTAAGAAAAGTGGTTATGGTCCTTCCTTTTACTCCCCTTATTTGGAGAAGTTCGTGTAGCTCAGATATATTCCCACCAGCAATGTGGACCTGAAGTGAATTGACACTTGACAAGAGTGGCATGATATGGAACCTTTCCTGTTGTTAGTTTATGCATCTTTTATGCTTCCAAATATCAACAACATTTTCCTCTTTTCCCTTTTCTGCCTGGTTCTTCTCAGCTTTGCTCTTGTATTATTGTTTTGCCAGGAGAAGATAAGAATTGCTTTGTATGTCCAAAAAGCAGCATTGCACTTCATTGATGGTATGATCCGGACTGGATGTTCCTTGTTATCTGTTATCTAATAGGCCTTCCCATTTTCCTCCTTGGCCTCATTTCCTTGCAATTCGCAGCCGTTAGTCGAGTGGAGCAATACAAGCTATCCGATGAGATAAGAGAAGCCGGTTTCGGCATTGATCCAGACGAACTTTCTTCAATTGTTCGTTCCCATGACATCAAACGCTTGATGCACCATGGAGGAGCTCCAGGATTTGCGCGAAGTCTATCTGTTTCACTGGGAAATGGGGTATCCTCCGCCGACATAGCACGAAGACAACAAATCTTTGGAGTGAATGAATTTGTTGAGAAACCTCCAAGGCCTTTCTGGATGTTTGTCTGGGACTCCATTCAAGATATGACTCTAATAATTCTCATGGTATGTGCTGTGGTCTCTGTAGGTGTGGGAATTGCTACTGAAGGATGGCCGAAAGGTATGTATGATGGGCTAGGAATAATTCTGTGCATTTTCTTAGTAGTGATCGTTACGGCTGTCAGTGACTACAAGCAGTCTTTGCAATTCAAAGACTTGGATAGGGAAAAGAAGAACATTTTTATTCAGGTAACCAGAAACGGAAGAAGGCAGAAGGTTTCGATATTTGATGTGGTAGTTGGAGATATTGTTCATCTATCCATTGGGGACCAAGTTCCTGCAGATGGGATATTTCTATCAGGTTACAGTTTATCGGTTGATGAATCGAGCCTCTCCGGAGAGAGTGAGCCTGTCAACATAGAAAAAGAGAGGCCTTTTCTTCTATCTGGGACGAAAGTTCAAGATGGATCTGGGAAAATGCTTGTGCTGTCAGTTGGAATGAGGACTGAATGGGGAAGATTGATGGTTACTCTCAGTGAAGGGGGCGAAGACGAGACACCATTGCAGGTGAAGCTAAATGGAGTTGCAACCATTATAGGCAAGATTGGCTTGAGTTTCGCTATTCTGACATTTTTTGTGCTCACGGCCAGATTCATTGCAGAAAAAGCAATTCATCATGGAATTACGCATTGGTCAACTGATGATGCTCTGAAACTGCTCAATTTCTTTGCCATTGCAGTGACTATACTGGTAGTTGCAGTACCAGAAGGCCTGCCCTTGGCAGTAACTCTGAGTCTTGCTTTTGCCATGAAGAAATTGATGAATGATAGGGCGCTAGTGAGGCATCTCTCTTCTTGTGAGACTATGGGTTCTGCTAGTTGCATTTGCACCGATAAAACGGGAACATTGACAACAAATCATATGGTAGTCACCAAATTATGGATCTGTGGAGAAACTAAAAAGGTCGAAAGAAACAGCCTAGCAAATGCACTAAAGTCTTCTTTATCCCAAAAGCTACTGGACATGCTCTTGCAATCGATTTTCCAGAATACGAGTGCTGAGGTTGTGAGAGGTAAAGATGGAAGAGAAAATGTGATAGGTTCTCCTACAGAGACGGCTTTGTTAGAGTTTGGCATGCTCTTTCAGGGTGATTCTGGTACAGGAATTAAGGACCTCAAGATAATAAACGTTGAACCTTTTAATTCAAACAAGAAGAAAATGTCTATGCTAGTTTCTCTTCCGGGAGGCGGGCTTCGAGCATTTTGTAAAGGTGCATCAGAAATCATTTTAGGTTTGTGTGACAAAATAGTGGACAAGGATGGGAAATCTGTTCCTTTATCTGAAGATCAGAGGAAGAGCCTAACAAATGTGATAAATGGCTTTGCCTGTGAAGCTCTTAGAACACTTTGCTTGGCTTTTAAGGACCTAGAAGGCAATTCAAACACACAAACTATTCCTGAGAAGAATTATACGCTCGTAGCAATTATTGGAATTAAGGATCCAGTTCGTCCAGGTGTAAAAGAAGCAGTTCAGACATGTTTAGCAGCTGGAATTATTGTCCGGATGGTAACTGGTGATAACATCAATACCGCCAAGGCCATAGCCAAAGAATGTGGCATACTAACCGATGATGGTATAGCCCTAGAGGGATCAGAATTCCACGATAAAAGCCCTGAAGAACTGAAAGAGATTCTACCAAAGCTGCAGGTTCAGTAATAGCTCTACAGTCTAGAAGTAGTTAATCTTTGAGTTAAGATGAAGCATCATTCTAAAATCTTGAATCTCGTATTTTGTAGGTTATGGCGCGGTCTTTACCTCTAGACAAGCACAAACTGGTTACTTTGTTGAGGAAGGAATTCAAAGAAGTGGTAGCGGTAACTGGTGATGGAACTAATGATGCTCCTGCTTTGCATGAGGCAGATATTGGACTAGCTATGGGCATTGCAGGGACAGAGGTCTGTCTATTATGTTAAGGATCAACTGGTTTGCTGCTCTTTCTGAAGAATCAGGTTAACACGGTTCATATCCCTTGAAATTTCAGGTTGCAAAAGAAAGTGCAGATATTGTGATTATGGATGATAACTTCAGCACCATAGTCAATGTTGCAAAATGGGGTCGTTCTGTCTATATCAACATTCAAAAGTTTGTGCAGTTCCAATTGACAGTCAATGTTGTAGCTCTGATGACCAATTTTGTTTCTGCATGCATCTCAGGTGAATCTACTTCTTTTAACAACACCTACCGATCTGTATATCTTCTTTTTAACCTAAGTGAATAACGAAGAAAATCTACTTGTCACTACAGGTTCTGCACCACTGACTGCAGTTCAGCTGCTTTGGGTGAACATGATCATGGACACTCTTGGTGCATTAGCACTTGCCACAGAACCTCCACATGATGGACTRATGAAACGACCGCCTATTGGGCGCAACGTTTACTTCATCACAAAGATCATGTGGAGAAATATTATTGGTCAGAGCATCTACCAATTGGTTGTTCTTGGAGTCCTGGGATTTCAGGGAAAAGGCCTCWTCAACCTCACTGGTCCTAATGCCACTGTTACCCTCAATACTTTAATATTTAACACCTTTGTGTTTTGCCAGGTATATTTCCTTAACAGAACAACATTTTTCTTCATAATTCATCTATATGTTAGAAAGTTATTACGTAAGTACTTAAGACAATGTAAAGTACAAATAGGTACCGTAAAACCAGGGAGTATAATTACTTACACCAGCATATGTACATGTAGCAATCAGAGTATGCTCCTGTAAGAAATCATTGACACCTAAAACTGTGTATAGTAAAGACTACATTCTTTTTGTAACGAGTTCCTAAGTGGATTGTTTTCCAATAGGTTTTCAACGAAATAAACAGCCGTGACATGGAGAAAATCAATGTTTTTCGCGGCATATTTGACAGTTGGATATTCATAATAATCATGGTCTCCACAGTGGCTTTCCAAATAATCATCGTTGAACTCTTAGGAACATTCGGAGATACTGTGCCATTAAGTTGGCAGTTATGGCTAGCAAGTATCCTCATCGGAGCAGCCAGCATGCCTGTTGCAGTAGTGCTCAAGTGCATACCTGTTCCAATGGAGAAAACCTCCAGCTCCGGCAAGAATCATGATGGTTATGAACCTCTCCCCACAGGACCTGACCTAGCCTGAAAAAAGAGGGAAAATCTGATCTGGAAAGAACTTCTGGCAGTGAGATTTCCAATGGATAAATGGTGAAGTCAGCTGTTTGTGTTTCTCAAGCTTGCTCATAGCTCCAATATCTTTTAGTAGAAGTCACATTTTGACCTATGTTTCATGTTTGTATTTCATTAGTAATTCTTTTWCTAGGAATTTTGAGGATGGTTATTCATTTATTAGATTAAGCAAATTATCCTATTCATCTTTTGAAGGATTTTGATCAGTTACGGGCCTGTCGATGWACATCGATTCATTGCATCACTTTTGAAGCTTCAGGGCTTACTAGTTCTGGGCCATAAAGGGCCAAAAAAGGGCCTAAGAAGTTTGTGTCTACTGTAAATGTATAGCCAGTGTACAGAATGGACAGTCAAACTACCCAAATCCATCACTCGAGTAGATGGAAAATGAACCATTTGATGATTGATCCGAATGACCTGCCTATGCTCATAACTGAACATTCAGATCCATTTTCCTACAAATTAAATCAGTTGCATAGAAAGGAAATACTTTGACATTTGAGAAGAAATGGCCAACTGAAGACTGAACCTCCCAAACCATTCTAWTAAAGCAAATSAATTTTCCACGAAATTGAGTACRAAGTTCTGGTACACAGACRCCAGAAATGGTCCTGAAACCAAGAACTTCTAAACACCAAGGTATAGCTCACATTCTTTCAAGAGTGCACCTTTCAGTGTAACTCTTTCGAGTCCACCACCAGCCTAAAAGGCTAAAACTGATGTTTGATATACATTCTTCACATATTACAGATGCAACAGCTAGAACCATCGCTAGATCTAACAAAATCCTATTGGGGTGAGGAGGCAGCATTTTTCTTTACAAAGAGCTTACTTAAGTCTTCAGTGGCAATGTTGCTCCTGTAAAGTTCATTTCAAAACATGAAAATTTTGGTAATCAGCAAAACCAGAAAGGCTAATCACAATATGGTTTTTGGTTCAGTGCTGCAAACAAACCATAAAATTCATACACCGGTAACAGAAGCATCATCAGCTACAGTCAATGATGATTTTCTTGTTCATGTCTYACATGCAATGACTCGCCACAAGCCATCAAAACATTCACCGKCCAATTAGCGATCCAAGAGAACTTAGAAAAAAAAAAAAAAAACGAAATTGGTTCTCTTACAAAGAAAAATATGATGTGTACCATAGTAAGTTTCAGATACAAATTTGATTGGTCCAATGTAAAGTAAGTTCTTGTCCATAAGAGGGCGAAGGAAATAATTTAGAAACAACTATCGAGTGTTTTTGTTCCAGTAGTTTTGGCCTAATACAAATCAGCTTGTACCTTGCAGAAATTCTCTACAGAATCCCAGRAAAGCAAATTGTAACAATCAAGAATTTCAAYTTAAGAGACTAGAGAATGACAGATCTGWTCATCAGCAATTTAACAAAYACAATGTGAAGTAAGAGAAACACATCTAAGGWGCTATACTGCAACATGCTCTATTTGAGGACAAACTTCAAATATTGCAGATAGAAGCTGGAATACCAGAAGTTACATAGAATGTTGAGCAATATTTCCATCTAAGTAAGCACATATTAGCCAATGGAAATATAAGCATCAATCTCTACTTAAAACATCCAATGGAGTTTACAGGTAAAAGAGRAAAATAGAAATASAAATAAACTTCAGTGGAACTTTTGGAGTCAAACTTAAGTAAACATATAAAGTGCAATCAAATCAAATTATTCCAGTACCCAGAAAATGATCCTAATGAGATCTGAAGGCAAACAAGAGGCATAGGCTTTACCTTGAATTGGGTACCATTAAATAAATCTTTATGCATGACACCTGCATCTTGAATCTTATTCCCTTTCTGGAAATATCATAGATATAGTTTGATTTGAGAAGAAAAATAACATATCTACTTGAGTTCCTTTTTCCCCCCTCTTTTCATACTCTTTTCTTTTAGGGTGGTTCTTGAAGAGATACCAATTACAGTGAACACTTATGATTCTACACAGACCTGGTGCGATGAATATATACCAAAATCTCTCTTTTTTCACTCCTATATCTGTTTTCGATTTTTATTATGGCTAAGAGCTACAAACATTTCCTTTTTAATGCTTTGCAGAAACAAAYTGACTTCTATATGAATGTTGCATTGACCAAATTTTCCTGGTCCAGATTACAGATTCTTCTGTACTAGCKTATACCTTATAAAGGGTCCTTWATAGGAATTCACAATAATAAAATAAAGGCACATGTAAAACTTCTAAAACCCCGTGYAATGTTCGATCTACAAAATATCCACTCCGAGACTCTCAAAACTTTGACTACATGAGTAGATATTTTGGTTCCAACATTATGGAAGCAGGACAGAACAGTCTTAAGGAGCTTCAACTTTTAGGGCTTTTGGCTTGTAAAATTGATTCCAACATCCTAGTTTGAGATTATAAAGCATTTACACTTCAATGGCCTAAGATCAACCAGGAAAGTGATTTTCAACTCTTTTACCAAAACAATCAGCACTGGACAAACTCACCTTCCAGTAAGTTGAGGTGGAAGGAGATGACCACCAACTGTCTCTGGAATGCTTTTTGAGTGAGGCAAGTTCCCTCTTGGAACTTTACTTCGAGGATAACTAGATGAGGATGTTCCATTTAAGTCTCTCTTCCTTGACTCACTTTCAGCCATTGCTGCTGCAACTCGGGATGAATGGTCAGTGGCATGTGGAATTTGTGATGGCACTGTAAGTGAATTCAAAAGAAGAGAAGCATCAGGAAGTTTTAGTGCAGAAGGCTCGTCCTGCTGTGAAGTTTCTTCCCGATGCCTATTCACATTCAACTTGAACATCCTACAAGAGCAAATGAATTGGTAAAGTACAGAAACACAAAAAAGTACCATGTAAAATGTTTATAATAGTTTGCATAAGGTCGCGTGTTAAACCACACACAAAAAATAAATAAATAAATAAAAGCRCTAATCTCTCAACTGATCCAAGAATAGAGAAAATCACAAKWAGCAAAAGAAAGGGCTTAATGTCATGACAAATTTTCCTTTGATTTCCTTTCTACCTTCAAATAAGTARCAATTTGAGCTATAGTAACAAAAATAATAAAATTAAATAACTAAAATACATTTCCACATGGAACTACCTTACATACGAAAATCAATAAAACTGCACTCAGCTTCCTAAATTAATTCAGTTGACAAATATTAGGTGACAAAACAAACCAAGTAACCTAACAATAATCATAGAAGTAAAGATGACACTGATCCTCTATGCCACCAAACATCTGAGACAAATGTATCCTTGAAATGACAAATGCGTTTCAAGTGGCCCTCTAAACCCCCTCATCACAAACTCAAATGAAAATACATATTTGATCGTCATTTAACTACCCTTGGCAACATCTAAATAGCATGAAAGSTGTATCTCTTCTTACACAAAAGATTTAACTCCTATTACGCTTCAATATCTTCCGTCCAAATTACAAAGAAAACTTCCCTTTTGACACATTTCCTTTGCTAAAGTATAGAAGTATAATGAATCTGAGTATTTAGATTCTACAGACAGATAAGAGTGTGCAAATACTACTATCCTCGTATAGAACTACTGAACTTAAGTGACTACAAGCAATTGGAATTAACTAAAACTTTACCTTGTATACCAAAAAAACGAAAAGAAATACAAATCATGGGCAATTCCAAATAATTCGATTCTAAAAGTACTGCCTAATGGAAAGATAGTAACAGTTCAGCATAAGAAACAAGGGAACCCTAAATTCAGCATCAATAACAAAGTTAAAAAATAGAAATTTTATTTATTCCATTTAAGGGGAAAAATTACTGGTTATTAGTGGTTGTTTGGGGACGAGGTGGATCGGGTTTTGAAGAAGGCAATTGATCCATAGTAGCCACCTCAAGATGGTTTCGTCTTTCATCTACTGCTGCATCATTTCGTTGCCATGGTTGTAATTCTTGAAGTTTCGGTTCTGGTTCTTCTCTATCTTCTTCTTCATCTGACAATGCGTAATCCACCAGCGACATAGCTCTCTTCCTCACTCCCCCGGAAGATTTCCCACCGTATTTTCCTTTGTACTTCCTCTTGGTTGGGTTCTCGTCAGGTTAATTTTGGGTTCTATTTCAAATTGGATTAATTATACTGACCTCCCCGAGTTTTCGTGTTATTCCATTCTAAATTATTTGAAAATGTTATAATCCTTTCCTCGTCTYCTTTGAGATAAGTAATGTATGATGGCATTCGTGTAGTGTACTAGTCTCTGATGTCATTTAATTTCTTTATATATTTAATTTAAAATTTATTTTCTTACTCAATTATTACTCTAAAAATTTGACAATTTATATCACATGACATGCATTAATTAATATTTTTATTTGATAGATTTCACATGGCAAGGACACAATACATAGAACCTAAGAAGGACCGTGCAACTTTGTCAAAATCAATTTAACAACCTATTTGACAATCAATTCAAATGATAAACATATTTTTATTTTCCTACTATCTATTATTTGCGCTCATTTTGACAATCCACATCTAATATATTGTTTATTTTTTTCTACCTAAAAACATATAAGAATTCATACATAGTTGAGTGACATAAAATTTTGAGAATGAAGTTCAGAGACAAATATACAAATTAGAGAAGAAGTGCTACTTTGCCAACCTTAATTTGACAATCAACTTATTCTTGTGATTTCTCACGATTTGTCATGAGAGTTTTATTGTACTTTATCGCTATAAATTATAATTAACTTTTGAACATTATTTTGCCATATCTAAACTCTATCTAAACATTGAATACTAGGATCTAAGGTTTAGAATTTTATATTAAATTAATTAGATACTTACAAACACACAATCATATACTTTTGTGAATACTTGTATGTTTTTARGTAGAAAAAAATAAAAAATATATTAGATATGAATTGCTAAAATAGTAGGTGTGGATGAGCAATAGTAGGAAAAATAAGGACATGTTTCTCATTTGAATTGGTTGTTAAATAGTTTGGCAAAGTAGCATATTCAAATTGAGATTTTCCTATTTGACAGCTAATTCAAATGATAAAAGTTTTAAATATAATTTATCGCGATAAATTATAATCAAATATCACGAGAATGAGTGGATTGTCAAATCGATGCTGGCAAAGTAACATTTAGAAAAAAATAGTGTAATGGTATTATGCGTCAATTTTCCTTTATATTTTACAACAATTACTTCTCAAACATTGGAGGTTTTATTCTAATTTTTGTGAAAATTTCACTTTTTAATCTATATTATATTAAAATATCGTAATTTAATGAGGATGTTTTTTGAATAACTTTATCCCCTTAGCTTATTTAAAATTTATCAATAATAACCTTATTTAATTTAATTTAATTTAATATAATATAATATATGAAAGGTCACTACAAATGATATTTGCTTAAAATATGTTTTAGATTGAACAAAATTAATATTAACAATGTTCTTAAATAAATAACATTAATGAACTTGTGCAAATCACAACTACACCTAGTATGATTGTTGATCTATTATCTCTTTTAAATATGCTTTTAGATTCTTTTTGACTTTGGTGGAATAAAATTAACATTAACATTAAGAATGCACATTATATCTATAGTGTGCGTTACAWAAGTTGTTGGTTTCTTCAAGTTCTAACAACTTATGTACACATAGGCTCATTAGAACTAAATTGAGTATGTACAATAAAAATAAATAAAAGAAAAAGGAAACAATTACTCAAAATAATTATTTTATATTTTACATAAAAAATAATATACAATTAATAGATATATTCAAGTGCGCAAAAAATGTCATATTAGGTTTCTAAAATAATATAAATAAATATCAAGAATCACACACTAACACCAATAAATTAAAATTCATAGCTAATATGATTATATTGTATCTATTAAAGAGAGGAATATATTTTTTTATTTTTCTTAAATCTCTTTACATTTTCAAAATATTAATTGATACAATTTATAAAATAATACAAAAGGCGTGATATAAAACAACGTGCAATGCACATTATCCGAAAGTAGTCAATTAAAGATTTCAATAAATTCTAAAATAAAAGTAAGATTATCCATCGTGTTCTTATGCTATTTTCATAAATAATTTTCCATCTTTCTTTTTGTCTTTGTGGTATTAACCACTTTTATAACTCTTATGTATTAAACTAAGAACCTTTTTCTTAAAATTTCACTTTTTAAGACCTTGAATAATTTTATTGTTCTCTTTGTTAGATTTATGGATTTTCTTTCTGCACTTTATTGTTTTCCATTGCATTTTTTCTTCTTTAATTTTATAATTTCTCTTCGGCATCCACCTTTTAACTACTGTAGTTATAATTCATTTATTTTAATAATAATTAGGGACATTAGCTTTTTTTGCCACTAAACAATTTATGTTTAATGAAAAATGTCCATAAACTATTTTTCACATTATTTTTCTACCCAACTATATTTTGGTACTTATTTATGCCACTGGACAGAATCCAACGAATCGTGAAGACCAAAATCATGTCCGTGCACATGAGTATTTTATGAAAGTTATTTTGTAAAATCACTCACTTTCCCACCAAAATTCCTACATGTTGGGCATATATTTGGGCCACCCGACTCAACCCAAAGTAAAACCAAGGTTCTTTAATAGTCTTCTGGCCCTTTCTACTTTACCATAATCATTCTTACCTATTSTATACATTTTCTAAGCCATTTTTGCTAACAAAAGAATTCCCAAGGCACTTCGTCAAATTTCCCTAATTCAAATGCAAAGAAGAACAAACCTATCAACAAATTTTTCTTCTTCAGCAAATACGATCACTAAGCCCTAGTTGTAAGCATAGAACATAACACTGAAAAAGTTTGTACCTTCGAAGGGACCARAACCAATGCAAGTATCTAGAAGATTCTATATACAATAATTACTAGAAGAACTAAATCTCTTAAACATAGTAGTTTATTAAGATTAATCAAATTAAAAATGAGGTCTTTGTAAACCCTAATCTTTTATTTTATGATTCTCCAAAGCTACTATGTGCTTCTTGTTTTATGTGTTTTTATTGAATTTATATGTTTTGTGTAAGTCCCATATGAATCTAATTTCTTATTGTATGATTCTCCTAACCTCTGAATCTTTGTAGTTAATTGTCCTTTGTTATATGTTTTTATTGCATAATTTTATACTTTAAGTAGGACCTATAAAACTATACTCTWGTATGTATATAGTTGATTGTCCATTTTATATGGMTTTATTATATAATTCTTCGAACCCTAAGTAGGACCTRTGGAYTGGTGAACTTTATATGTTTTTGTTGTATAAYTTTATGCATTGGTTGATTGCCCTTTTTTTCTACTATCTAACTGGGACACAACTTGTTAAAAATAAGCAAAATTTTCCATGGTGGAAAATACCATGGAAAACTAATTAGAGATCAAAAGAAAAGAATCGATGATAGGTTTGGTCTTGTTACACTTGACCATCGAGCTAAGTTGTTATAAAACATGTGGATATTGGTACAATGTTTGTGAACAAGATGCCTTATTAATGGCGAAACTTAGGGCTTCTAAGGGTGTGGTTGAAGTCCTTTTGGTCCATGAATGTGATGAGAGTTTTAACTTACCTTTTTTGGAGAGTCCTTCAATTCATAGTGAACCATTGAAATTTGTAATAAGCCTGAGGCTAAATATAATGAAAGTAACCTAAATGAAGTGGTAGATGAGAGTGAAAATAGTATGGAGAACATTATTGTTTGAGAGTGAAAAAGATAAAKAAAAGGGGAAAGTTRTTGTTGGGGGATATAAAAGTAAAGGAAAAAWTGATGGTGGTAGGGACAAAAATGCTAGAAATAATGCAGTAGGAACATGGATAAATAGTGGTCGGATCACTGTTGAGTGCACTAGAAAAGTTAGAAAATAGAAAATGAAAGAAGTTGCACATAGTAGGGACATATTGAGCAATATGACTAGAAACACATTAAATCATTTCGGTGATTATGATGATTTAGATTATGAACYAGTAGGAGAGGAAGAATCAATAGARTACAATGGCTATGTCGAATCCGACTTTGAGAATTCTGGCTCAGATGATAGAATTTGGTCTTCTCTTAATGAAAGAAGGGGTAATGTAAGAAATAGGTCTGATAATGCAACACAAAATGAACCAAAAGCAAGCGATGGAGCTAGATTGAGTAAGACGAGAAGTAGGAAGAGTCGGGGAACAGGATCTAAAGTTGTGAATCAATATACAGATGATGATCTAAATGTAGAACAACATAGCTCAGATTATGATTTAGAAGAGTTYGATAGTCAAAGTTCATCTGGGACTGAGGAAGAGTTATATAGAAGTATACAACAACATTTTGAGAGTCCAGGCCAGAGATAGACTTAAAGAACCCACATTTCWAGGTGGGTATGATATTTAGTTCTAAAGAGGTGTTTAAGGAGGCTATAAAAACTCATAAGATCAAGCTAGGTAAGGTTATAAAGTTAAAAAATAGTGATCATAATAGAATTTGTGCAATTTGTTATGACAATAACTGTAAGTGGAGGATTTTAGCATCTAAGTTTAAAACAGTTCAGATTGGCAAATTAAATCATTCAGTAGTAAACATACGTGTAGTACAAACTTCAATTCCAAAATTTTGGATCCACAGAACTTGGTTAGGAAGTATATTAAAAATTTTAGGTCAAGTAAGGGTTTGGATGTTGATGGCTAAGGTGCATAGAGAGACGAAGTTCAACATTTCAATCCCCCCAAGTCTACAGGGTAAAGACTATTGCAAGGTATTTAATAGAAGGCAAGTACAAAGAGCGAGACAGTAAACTGGGATTATGTTGAAGAGTTGAGAAATTCAGATCCAGACAACATAATTATACTTTTGAACAAGACTAATAGCAAGGGAAAGGAGAGATTTGAGAGGTTTTACATGGGCCTTGTAGCTTTGAGACTTGGTTTTAGAAGAGGATGTCAAAGAGTGGTGTGTCTTGATAGGGGTCCTCATCTAGGAGCATTGTTGATTGCTATTGACATTGATGCCAATAATTCATTGTACTCATTAGTGATTTGTGTTGTTGAAGTTGAAAATAAGGCGACATGGAAGTGGTTCATAGAAATGCTGATTCAAGATCTACAGACTTATGAGTAAGAAAAGTGGACATTCATGTCCAACAGGCAGAAGGTTAATAAACATCTCATTTTTATTCTATTTCATATATATTTTTAATTATCTTACATTATAAAGTTGCTAACAAAATTTCAATTACAGGATCTAATTCCAACAATTGGGGAGTTGCTGCCTAAAGTAGAGCATAGGTTTTGTGTAAGACATTGCACAATACCTTTAAAAAGGAGAATCCTGGGCAAACATTAAAAGATTTATTGTGGAAATGTGCAAGGGCAACACATCCGAATAAGTTTGTTGACTATATGGCTAAAATGAGAATGGTAGATGAGTTTGCACATAATTGGTTAGTTAACTCATCACACCGTAGYCATTGGTCCAGGTCACAGTTTTAGGCTATACATGAAGTGTGATATGTTGTTGAATAATAKTTGTGAGAGTTTTAATTCAAATCTTTACATCATAGATCAAAGCCAATCCTTRGGATATTAGGAAGTATTATAACATACTTGATGACTAGGCAAGATGTTAAAAGAGAGTGATGAGAAAGAAAACRGATTTGATTTGCCCTAAGATTATGAAATATGTTGAAAATTTGAAGRAGAAATCATATGATTTTATCCTAGAGGGGCTAGTACTTCAAAATTCGAGGTAGAAGGGATTTAAGGTGACATGTTTGCAGTTGATTTGAGGAATAAAATTTGTTCCTGTAAGAAGTGGGAAGTATGTAGAATTCCTTGCGTGCATGCAGTGAGTGCCATAGCTTGTGTAGAAGAGGATGTAGAAAAATATATTGATTCTGTATATCATTTTGAGACCTACATGAAGGCTTATGAAAATGTGGCGAATCCCATTAGTGGCCTAGTTATGGCTAAGGGTAGATAGAGAATCACCCCTACCACCAAAGAAATTAAAGCTACCTAGAATACCAAAGAAAGCAAGAAGAAGGGAACTAGATGAAGAACAAGGTTCAAATTCAGAGAGATCAAATAAGAAGTCTAAGGCTGGATTTGGACAATTTAAATGTAGAAAAATGTGGGGAAAGGGGYGTAATGCAAGAACTTGCCAGACTCAAGTTACACAAGAAGAAGGTGGAGAAAATCAGGTTGAGAATGGGCTAAATCATGGTGAGAGGTTGAGAGAAAGCGTAACAAGAATAGAACAGACAAATATGAACAAATGCAGTTCCCTTGGCCATAACAGGAGGACATGTGAGTTTAAAAATTCACAAGCAAATCAATATGAAAATTCGAGAAATGAAAATGCAAACGAAGTAGATTTGAATGATATTATGCCATCACAAATGTCCATTGTAAGTTTTGATTTCTATGATCTACATAATTTGATATAGGTGACTAATAGCATTTTCAATTCTATTTTTTAAATGCAAGTGACTAATTGTTTTTCTTCTCAAGCAAATGTCAACCAATTGGATAGGGTTGATGAAACAATAAAGGAAGAGGTATTTACTTTAAATGAATTTTGGTGTATTAAGGTTTGATTAAGAACAAGGAACTAACTTCACTTTACTTGCCTAAGTGAGGGAGAATATTAAAATGCAACAAAATATAACATCAAGTTATGCCAATATTTCTGTTGAAAAAATTGCAAAAAATGAGGTATGTGATATTTTTACTTTTTTAATGCATTAAGTTTTGATTTAAGAAGAAGAAACTAACTTGACTTTTACTTGCCTAGGTGAGGGAGAATGTTGAAATGCAGTAGAATACAACATCAAGTTATGCCAATATTTTGATTAAGAACATTGCAGAGAATGTGGTATGTGATATATTTACCTTTTYAGTGAGGTTTGATTAAGAACAAGTAACTTAATTAACCTTTACTATATTAGGTAAGGAAGATTGCTGAACTTGCAAAATCCATTGGCCAAACTTACAGCTAAACAGAGGAAGTGCAGAATATGTGGCATGGTTGGACACAACAAGCAGACCTACCAATCTTCAATTGCTAGGAGGCTTAGAGATCAAATTTTCAAAACTAGGATGAGGCTTTAGGGTGATAGTCTTGGAATTGGTCTTGGAATTGAAGAAAAAGTGTTTTTTGATGTTTTACTTGAACTTGTGAAATTAGAATTGTATTTTGTTAAGGTGGTTTTTAGATAGTGTGTAATTGGATATTAGAAGACAGGTTTATGAAATTAACAATTTTATGTACCAATTTCGTATTAGTTTTATTCAATTGTATGACAACAGTTGTTGATTTTGTTCATATACCATGCTATGTAAAATGTTGCAGGTTTACATGGTTTGCAAAAGACTTGTATTGTGTTTACCATTTGATATTCACCCTTTTGTTTCAAATGTACTATTTACCATATAGTTTCATTTAATCTATGTCATTTGCCAAATAATTCATTCTGATATTTTACCTAAACTTATTGTACAGCTAAAACTAATTGACAAGTAAATGCCAATGATTCAATGAATGAGAAATGAAATAAAGAAATCACAATTAGATGCATTATATCAACTTGTACCATAAACCACTAAGATTTACATGTGCATTTGCTATTTGCATTATAATAGAATTCAGGCGTACATTTGCATTATACCAGAATTTTGATACTTCATATTTGTCATTTGATTCTTGATTAATACATACAATCAAACTCTCATTTTATACACCTAAAACTATCATAACCACTAATGTTGCTGCCCATTTCAATGCAAAAATTTGAGCTTCAATACCATAAGTACAGCTGCAAACATGGCTAATGCCATAGCAAATATGAGATTAGAGCAGCCTCTATTCTATGAGCTTCAAACTTCCAAAGTTRTCATCAGCCTCTGCTCTATGAGCTTTAAAATTCCTAAGTTCTGACTAGCCTCTACTCTATGAGATTAGAGCAGCTCAAATGAAATTCCAGGTTACACTCTATGAGCTTCAAATTTTCCAAGTTGTGACTAGCCTTTGCTCTGAGATTAAAGCAGCTCAAATGAAAACCTTGGCACCTCCAAAGTGCTTCTCTGTCTAATATGTAGCCTTATGTTGTGCCTGCATTTCATTTGAATAAATAAAATCAGTCTTTTAAGAAAAAGCATCTAGACAATAGAAGATGGAAGATGCAGCAAGACCATAAGTTAGTTTAGTTCCTATTAAACAGATTATTGAACAAGGCGTCTGATAAAAGACAAGGTCATCAGGCATTCAAGCAATAAATGGTGGCCTCAAATCTCAAAATAATCAGCTCAACAAACTTATTAGGACAACAAGCAACACTTACCAACAACATCATCAAGACATGAACTATCAAATTTTGCTTGCTACAGTACAACTGTCTGGCCAATACCTCGTGTTCAAGCATCCAACCGACAATATTGCCTAAATGGGGCTCAAAACCCCGACCTCAGGGACATACCATTCAACCACAAGGAAGTAGCTTATTAATTGCACTTAAAGTACCTGAATATATTAATGCTATAAGTCCTTGATTGTGTAAAAAGTTAACTATTTGGAAAGGAAGTCAAAAGCTAAAACTACAAACCACACATGCCTCCTCTAATTATCAATTGAAGCATTGATTCCTGTCTAACATTCCACCTAAAATTAGACCTCATTGTATTAGGGATGCATTAGATCTATAATATTAGAGTCCATATTAGATGTCAGGTTGATTCAACCATCGATAGAATAACAAGAATTCAGAGCTAATAGCAGGCATGAATGAGCCAATTAACTAGAAAAAATAAAGTGAAGACATCAAACATCATAAATAAGCTAGAATTTTAAYGATGCACTAATTTAAATCCCTAAAAATCAACCCATCCAGTGAGTAAACAAGTCTATTCAAAATTTACTTTCAGTAATAAATAAACCACTAGATAATAAATAAATAAATAAATAAATCCAAAATTCAACCTCGCTAATCCTCAACAAATACAAATTATGGAAGGACTCGAGAAAACTCACAGTTTATCACGTAGTACTATCTTTGACGGTGTCGAGGGTGTTAATGAGCTAGAAAGTATAGATGCAAAATCAGAGCAAGAAGAAATCATTTCCACGGTTAAGATAGTGATTTCTTGCTGCAATCATCCTTGAGAAAGAATGATTTATCACTTTATATCATGAATTTAGTCTGTTTTTTTAATGTAAACAAGATAAATAAATCCTAATTCATAGAAGAAGAGAGGAAGAAAAAAATAGAAATCCATGGGAAATTTTTGTTCAAGTAGTTATAAATCAAATCAGGTTAAATTCGTGAGTGATTTTATAAAAATAGCCTTCRTAAAATACTCACATGCATTACACATGATTTTGGCCTCCACCATTCGCCGGATTCCACCACCCAGTGGCATAAATAAATACCCGAAAATAGTTGGGTTGCAAAATAATGTGAAAAAATAGTTTAGGGATATTTTTCACTAAATGCAAATTGTTTARCGGCAAAAAAGCTAATTTCCCTAATAATAGTAACTTTCTCTAAGATTTTAATTTAATTTCTTTTATTTCTTTTTACCTTATTGGTGATTCTTTCATTTAATTGGAAATAGKGGATTACTTCCAAGATCTCAATATTAAAAGACATTATATTTTTATTATGTTTACCTTTTTCTTGGGAGGGATGGGGGAAGGAGAAGAGGCATATCACAWTAAATCATCTCATATTGATAAAAAGAAATTATGATTTTTTCTATTTTRTATTGTGAAAGTTTTTAAATTTTTAATATTTGAATATTTTTATTTATAGGTCAAGTTTGAATTTAATAAATGATACTTATTTGATTGGTTGATCTAGTACATTCAATAATCATTTTGATATTCAAATAACTTAACTGAAACATTAAGAAAATACTATTTTCCATATAATTTTTTCTAGCTAATAWTTTTTTCTAAAATGATTTCTCTGACTAATGTTACATTGCCACTTTTTTTGACAAGAAAGAGAATAAAAGTTTATTTGAGTTATTCTCAATAATTTAACTTATTCAATAAACCTGTAAGTTTCTTTTTTTCCATTTTACTTTTTTCTTTTAATGCTTCATCTAAATGTTGTTTTGCAATTTATACATGGAAGAAGATGATTTTACTTCTCGACCAAGGTCTTGAACCTAAAGATGTATACAAACTGGTTTTCAAATTTTGCAGGAAGATATGGAACGAGATATTGGAAAGGGGAATGGAGTACTCCTCTGGCAACACAAATTGGCTTCCCTGTGATCAGCTAGACTTTGCTATTCTACCTTTAATGGACAAGACAAGAAGTTCACGGTAGCAGAAACCTAGCATGCCCAATTTGGATGGGATTTAAAACTCCTAGCCTAACTTTTAATTGATGACTGCATTCATATGCTACAACTAAAATTCGTATATGAATCAAGGGAAGATCGACCTTTTTGGAATCCAACTAAGATGGGCCCTCCTTTTATGCATAGTTTCTACAACTCGCAATTAGTACCCAACCACAACAATCTAGAGGAACGTGTATGGTGTTGTTTGTCAAAAACCCCAAGACCGAGTTGTTTCCCTCTCATATGATGGTTCATGAGGTGAAATAGACTGAACACAGTAGAATGGTTATGGCACTTTATGAGATTGATATTGAGAATGTCCTCCATGATATCCAGGATGTGTCTGGGTAAAGAACACATAGAATACATTGTTGTCACAATCCATATCACATGTTTTCTTTTACTAATGGATGTCTCAAATTAGAGTGACTTCAATCTAGGTGTAAAATGGTCCAATCTAAGGTATTTCTGAACTATTGAATAGCACCTACAATTCCATCAAGCAGCTTATATGGTTTGGTAATGGAGGAATCAACAAATTTTGACCCTTCTCTTCTTTCCTCCATTATATATTAGAACATATTGAATCCTTAAATGTAGTAGACATCTAAACAGAATACCCTAGGTCTACCTGAGATAACCTTGTAATTAATTCATTGTATTTGCTCCCTTGCTGGAGTTTTTTATTAACATATTCTCGATCCATTTACACTAAAAAAATAAATGTTTATATTTATCATAGTATGCAAAAAGAGTATTATTGTAGCACAATATTTAAAAATTAGGTTCATACATCCAAAGTTTCCTCTAAAAATTTTAGATTTGACAAATATATACACATTAAAGGGTGCTTCTAATATAAAAGTACACAGGGATTACACAACTTTTGATAAGCCTAACCCTTGTTTAGAGGCTAAAATAAGAGGAGGTTCTAGAGGAAGTTCCCAACTCAATGCTAGTGAGCAGAGAGGTCCTATTTAGTAGTCTAGCTAGTAAAGCAATTTTTTCTCAATTCAATAGATAGTCTCATAGATTTAGCTCACAAAGAAGATAAAGAATTCGTTGTCTTATCTCGGAAGCTTATGGGCAGCAAATGCCCATGGTTGAGTAGTAGCAATTTACAAGCTGATTGATATTATGGAATGGAGATCAAGTTGAAGTCATTCTGGCTAACCTAAACCAATTTTCAATCGAATGCAAATGATGAGGATTATTTCCTATTCTCCTGAATTTGACCCTTCATAGTTTTCTAAGTATCTTTGAGGCCAAAGAATATAGTTGCTAGACACTGGTCCGAGAATATCATATTGGGGCAATGCATCTAAAGAGTTTCAACAGATTAGTGGATCTACTCAGCTATTAATAAAATACAGATGGGAAGCAGTAAACATGGCATAAACAGAAGATCCCCGTGAGGCGATTGAAATTGAATGGAATCTTAAGCAAGCTCATGGATTCATTCCTTGGGATTCCTCGCTTGATATCAATCTAGGGACTTTGACGAAATCAAGAATGACAAGGATTAGTTCTCTCTTCTGGAAGAAGGTCAAAAGGAACAGGCCTAGTTAGCCTGATTAAGAAATACAAAGATTGCTTTGTCTAGGATTATCATGAGATGCCATGTCTAGGGATTATCATGAGATGCACACGACTAGATTGGCATATGTGGAGCAACACCATCTGCCAATTAGGGAAGGTTTCAGACCTCACAAGCTTGGCAATTAGAGGTTTAATAAAACCCTTATCCCCAAGTGAAAATTGAAGTTGAATGGCTCCTGAAGTGTGGCTTTACTGGATGGCTAAGTATACCAAGTGGGTGTCCAATATTGGTCCAATCATAGAAAGAGAAAGGTCTGTTAATGGGTATGTATTGGTTTCAGAGATTTAAATTGGATACTCTAAAAGATGAATGCGCCTATGCCTATGGTCAATATGCTACTTAACTCTGCAGATAGAAAACAAGTTCCTAAGCTTTATGGATGGCTATTCTGGGAGTATAAACCATATTTTTACAACTGAAAGAGGATGTTCATAAGATAGTCTTTAGATACCTAAGAGCCATCAATTTATTCAAATTTGTAGTTATGCCTTCGAATTGAAAAATGCTGGAGAAACTTTCAGTAAGCAATGAATATGATTTTCACAACATTATTGGTCAAAGCATGGAGGTTATATCAATGATTTAGTCATAAAATCGGCTACATCCCCTTAGCATCTGACCAATCTCGAGAAATCCTTTCTAAGGATGAACCACATGACTTGAAAATGAATCCCACCAAATGTTGATTTTGGAGTATCAGTTGGAAATTTCCTTGATCTTCTAGTATAATCATAGAGGAATCGAGGTGGATCAGTCAGCAAGAATGACGCTATTCTAAGAGGCTAGACCCCTCATGGACAAGCAAGAGTTGTTAGAGCCTGATTCGGCGCAAAATGAGACTTCCTAGAGAGAATTTTTTGCAAATTCGCTGGTAAGCTTAAAGCTTTTTCATCATTGCTTATGTTATAGCTAGTCGATGTTTTTTTATAGGGATCAAAACAACAGGAAGCCTTTAACTAGACTAAGTAAAGCTTTGACAAACCTCTAGTATTGGCTCTACCACGAGATGATAGGCTGATGAAGCTATATGTGGCAATGATTGAGGGATCAATCAATTGTCTTCTAACTCAAAATGATAATAAAGACACGAAGCGACTCATCTATTACCTTAGTTGATCTCTCAATGATGTCAAGACCAGGTATTTTCTTATCGAGAGATTATGTCTTTCATTGTTTCATGCCACACAAAGCTAGAATACTACCTATTACCTACTGAGGTTAATGTCATATACAAAGTGGAGCTAGTRAGATTCCTCCTAAACCGGCTTGTGCTGCAAGGATGCCTCAKGAGGTGGCTATCAAGTTAGCAGCCTTTGGTTTAAAATATGTTTCATTAGAAGCCATTAAAGGCTAGGCTATAGCCGATTTCTTAGCCGAGCACCCTTGCTTGGATGTAGCCGATCCATGGGTTGAGGCTCAGCAATTTGTTAGCATCAAACCTTAGATTCTCACTTTTGATAGTTCTAGAACCACTTTAGAGGCAGGAGTAAGAATCACGTTGACTAGTTCAGCAAGCTATAAAGGTATATTTATGTTCCAACCAGAGAAAGCTTATTCCAGTAACTAAGTTGAGTACAGAGCCCTTATCCTAGGGCTAAAGCTGTTATTATCTTTTAAAGCTCAAGCTGTGTAGATCCTAGAGATTCTGAACTTGTCATTCGACAATTATCAAGAAAGTACAAATGGAACATAACCCCAACATGGTCGATTTATACCAGGAGACTTGATCATTATCATTGAGGCAGTTCTCCAATGTGGTAATCATGTACTTTACTAGGAAAAAGAATGGWGAAGCCAACGACTTGCCTCAGTATGCTTCAGGTTACAAGGATATGTTGGCACCATCCAGCTCCCCAACTTCTTTATGTTAGCCTATCCTGTACATCAATGACCAGAGAGCAGGCCTATTAGAGGGATGAAATGATGGCCTACGTGARGGATCCTTCAATCAAGGTCATTAAACAATTTAGACATAAAGCTTTGAATTATTTAGTCATTGGTGATAATTTATTTAAGAGAAGCTATGAGGAGCTTTTGTTAAAATATCCAAACAGAGGCTACCACAGTACTAGCTGAAGTCCTTGAAGGATTTTGTCGAGCATACTAAGCTGGTCCTAAACTAAGATGGACCTTATATCGGCACGACTTTTATTGGTCGACTGTTATAGCCGATTGCTATACTTATGCCAAAGGTTGTGAGGCCTACCAAAGGCATGGACATTTTTTGACTATTCCGGTAGTCAACTTCCACTCTATTGTCAAGCCATGGCCTTTCAGAGGTTGGGTTATATATGTCATCGGCATGATTTATCCTCCCTCTTCCAATGGACATTCATTCATTTTGGTGRCTATTGGTTATTTTACTAAATGAGTAGAAGCCCAGCCGATGGTGAAAGTCACCCAGGAAATAATCATTGCCTTTATCAAGCAGTAGATTACATATTGGTTTTTGATTCCTAAATCTATCAAAGCCGATCAAGGTACTATGTCTACTAGGGACAAAGTGGTAGCTTTCATTCAGTAGTTGAATATTAAGTTCGTGCACTCTACCCTTACTATGCTCAACCAAATGGACAGGTCGAASCTACCAACAAAGTTCTTATCAATATGATCAGGAAGTCTATAGAAGACAACRTTATGAGACGGCATGACATTTTATAGGAAGTCCTTTGGGCTTATAGGAATTCTCCTAAAACGGCTACTAGTTTCAACCCATATCAACTGACCTTGGGCGCGATGTTGTCCTTCCTGTTGAGATCAATGTAAGATCGGCTAGAGTGGCCTATTAGCACAACCTGCGTCACAATGTCCAAAAAGGTTTATAGCAACGTATAACATATGCCACGAGAAGAGGGGGGGAGGGGGGAAAACATCGCCTTAGGCTTGGCCTATGATAACGTTTTTTGCAAAAGTTGGTCAAAAGTTGTTATTTCCACAATCGTCTTAGGTTTCCCCTATGTTTGTCGTCTATGGCGAAGTTTAGGGCATACTTCTGACGATATTAGGAGTTATGACGACTTGTGGGACAAGTTCGTTCAGCGATATTTGTAAACGCTGTGCTATGGTTCTTGTGGCGATACTTGTAGGGAATTTTGTTAGACATTTACAAATGCAGCACATGAATCTTGTGGCGGCACATTGAAATCATCATTATATAGTATGTAAGCCGAAATTTATGCACGGTCATTTTAGTTGATTTATCCCGACATTTGTATTGACTTTTAGAARTGTCGTGTCAAAAACATGTTGCGACATCTGCGAAACATCATTGCGATGCATTTGTCACAATGTTTGCAATGGTCATATAATAGATATTGTGCCGATATTTACGAACATTGAAAAAATTATTTTCGTCGACATTTATAATGTCAAATTATTGATATTATTTCGACAGTCTATATCCATCGTTTAATACATTTTATGTCAATATTTGTAAATGTCGCTATACGAATATTGTGCCAACACACATATGAGTCGTCTTAGTATGTTTTATGCCAACATTTATATATGTAGCTATAAGAATTTTTTGTCAACACATATATGTGTCATTGTAGTATGTTTTATGTCTATGTTTGTATATGTTGTTGTCCCAATGTTTTGCCAACACATGTATGAGTCATTGTATTTATGTTACTCCGAACGTTTGTAAAGTGTAATGATAACATTAGTATCCTAACATTTTTACTATTTTATGCCAAAATTTTTAAACGTCATGAGCATAGAAATTATCAATTTTAAAAAAATATATATTATAATTCGACATATCTTGAAATAATGTCGAATCGTTATTTTTTAAATAAATTAAAATTAAAATTATGATTTCAAATTAAATACTATTTAATGTCAGTACTCTAATTATGACAATTATATGTGAAAAGAATTAATAATGGAAAATAGAAAGAGTAATTAAAATGAACAATAATTGTAATTTTATTAAGTTAAAAAGTGGGAATAAAATATAATTGGTAATGAACCCTAATCTAAACAATAGCTGCCATCTAACTAAAGATCAGCACTAATAGATGTAGTTTCATCTTAAAAAAATAAAAAAGATCAATTAAATTTATAATTAAAGGCAACAATATCAATTATAATATTAGTGTTGTCGTAGTCGACTATGATAGTCAAACCTTCTTGATTTCCATTTGCCTTATCAATAGGCATGTGTGAACCAAGACTACTTCTAGATTTTCTAGCCCACAAATAAAGTTTTARAGAAAATATTATCAGTACAATGGCTTATTTTTCAGTAGCGAACAAAAATGTATATAATCCACCAAGTCGATCATGACTATTTTTCGCATGACTAAGTTGATCATGACTAAGTCGATCATGATGAAGTTGATCGTGACTAATTTGATCATGACTATTTTGAGCATGGACTAGTTACCAGATTTCGAAGGATCGAAATGAAGCTCAAACCCATGTGTGTTGAAACTAATTACCTCAACGAAGCAACCTGTTCCGTCAATCCCATAACCTTGTCTTCAAGTATCTATTCAGTGCATTCACTTGCTCATTTTCCTTTAGAATATCTATGTCTGAGGTTGATAAGGCCTTCGGGGTTACACTAAAACCCGTATCATGTCCGAGTCAATTTCTTTCCGGACTAAACACTTGGTATAAGTGACCACCTAAATGTCATCAGATTCTACTTGAAAAGATCTGCATTTAATGTCATGTGCATCCACAATTTGTTGTATTTTATTCTGATCAGCAATAATAATAACGAATCAATAGTATAATCGAGTATGGACAAGATTATAAGTCTCAAATATATATYATATACCAGTATTTCCACAACATTTTCATTAACTGGCATGCCATCATTGTGCTTGTGGTAATCCGCATATATATTTGCTCTACTAGGTTGAGTTCCATTCTTTTTAACCTACAAGTCCACATAAAAGGTAAGTAAAGTTTAGAAAATTATGGATGTAACATTCAGAATTTGAAAAAGATACAACACAACAAAAGATACTCTAATAAATTACCTCTATTTCTGTTCTTTGAGCAAAAGAAATGCTCCCAATTGTATGTTGCATCATCATTTTAGCTCTTTTTTTGGGTCCATTTTCAGATTTTTGCAACATAGAACACCTAGAAAATATGTTAGTGGCATGCATGACTATAAAGTTGGTTATGATCTATAGTATTATAAGGGATATCAACATAAACTATACCTGCCACTTTGGATAGTACCATCTTTCTGCAAGCTTATGCAATTGATCAGCTTTAGGCCTGGGATCAACCTTGGCTTTAAAATCCGATAGACCCTTGTGCTTATGAAAATTTTATTCAATAGAGCGTGCTTGAATTCTTTCAAACGTTTCTGACTTGGTGAAGGACTCGGGACTTTCGACTTGCATCCAATTTAAACTTCGATGTGACAACTCTCCATATTTCATCCTTTGCTGCTTGAGGAACAATCTCCCATCCTCATACTCTAGCAGTGTTAGATCCGAATTTCTTGCCAGAGTCATGAAAAAAAATTCAAGTTCCCCATTATCCACGTATTTCGATTGAATATGTTAATATTTTGTTCAATCTCTTCTCCAGGCCCTATATTTCAAATGTCTGGAAGTCTGGTTAGTCCTCTTGAACTTCCTGATTTTTGAGATCCTACTGTAAACATATTAATCAATCAATACTAGTGATATAGATATTACATAATATTATGAGAAACTATAATAATCCACTAAAGTATATGATTATGTATACTTACACTCTTGGTTTGTGTCGGAAACTTCTTGATTATTTGAGTTGTTTGGTTCCTCCAACTCCAAATCTATGTCTGAACTCCCTGCATGTTGCTCTGTCGTAATGATCCACTTGAACCAAACAGGAAATCGCTGGAAATTGTTCCTCTTTCCCTGTTGTTGTTTAACTTCTTTGGACTTGTCCCATTAGATGCATTTCAACATTGTTTAGAGAAATATTAAGGTATTAAAGGAGAGCTTGAAGCAAAGAATATGAAAATTTTCTGATAAGAAAAGATATAAGAGAGGCAAAGTGATAAAAGAYGYGAGAAGTGAGCTAGAATGAGATGGAAGAYGTATTTTAAGAAGATTAGTCACGTACTAATCTAGGGTAAATTATTGTAACATATCAATTAGCTTAAATTTTAGGATAGAGCGAACTTCTAGGAAGACTTAAAAATAAAATGGAGGAAAATAAGAACATTTTAAATGAAAATTAAATTTAGACAATAGGTAATAAAATTAAATATTAAAGTTGTAGTTTTCTAATGTACTTTTTTTATYGGAAATTATGGGAACTAATAGTTATGTATAAATAAATGAAAATAAAATGTAAGATTTTTTAATTTTATAAATAAATCTTGGTAATTATATTGTTCACAATATGAATTATATAGTATTAATTAGAATATTGTTTCGGAATCGATTCATTGAATGATTGTATTGTTGTAAAATTATTATTAAAATATATTTCAAGAACCGCTTGATCACTTTCAAATAGAAGCATGTCTAGTAATTGTATAATTTATTACATGTCTACTTATATTGTATTGTGGTATGTATCGATTAATAATACTATGACATTTTGACTATGGTCCAAATAATATAGACAATAGTTCAAACAATTTAGACAATTGGTGAAGTCAATTTAGACAATGGCTTGGGTTATTCATGCTATGGTTTAATCGGTTTAGACATTGGTTCATTCAACTTAGACAATGTCCTAGGAAGTATAGGCCTTGATTCTATAATATGTAATCATATATAATGAAATTTGTATAYGCTTCCATACACATACACATATATATAGTTCTTACAWTAATGTCTATAATGAATATTATTGCATAATAAGGTCTRCTATGTCCACATTGATATTCTATATTGTATCACGTARTACATAATTTACTTACACACACACACATATATAAATATATTCTATATTGTATATACAAATAATTGTGAACATTACTTATTTAATAGATGGTTTAGTCATTTTAGTCCATGATTCAGTCAATTTAGTCACTAGATCAATATTATGTTCAATCAATGGTTCAGTCAGTTAGGACCATTGTTCAGTCAATTTAGTGAATGGATCAATCAATTTAATGAATAATTCAATTAATTTAGTGAATGGTTCAAATAATTTTAGTCAATGCTYCAATCAACTTAGTCAACGATTCATTCAATTTAGACAATGGTTATTAACCAAGGTTCAACAAATTTAGAAAATATTATTGGTAAATATAATTTTCAAATATAAGCTAATATATCTAGATAGTTGTGATAAAAAAGGAATCATAACTCCTCCAAAAGTTTCGAACAAAACAAATTTAAAAAATTAAAAGAAAAACTCCTTTGAAAGATTGTTATATTGCAAGTAAGAAGTGGAGTGGCCTAAGGCATAGGTGATAATGATAGATGGTCATGACTGTTGGGTATGCCATGGTAACATACATATACATATAGCTGTTACTCTATAATGTTTATAAGGTAAACAAATGTATAACGTATGGTATTGTATGATTTAACTAAATGTRGATGATTTTTTAACTTCTTGTTTGAAGTATTTGCCAATGAATTTTGATGATGAAGGACATATTGCAAAATTTTGTTTTAATTTATATGAATATTGATGATAATGATATATGTGGCTTATACGTTTCTCCATTTAAAAAGGAAAACAATGATGTTAAAAATGAGGCGAAATAGTAGTGAGAAAAAACGATGTTAGATAACGTGACAGCCTTTTGTCACAAACGATGTGACCTTTGGCGTACTCAGCAACAACATTTAAACGCTTCCAATTTCACTTCTTCCTTTAATTTCACTTCTATAAMAAAGCTCAGGTTTTCGTCTTACAAACCTCTAAATCTCCACCTTGACACTACAATGGACTCTATTGACTTCCTGTGCTTCATTGTTTGTTTTTATCTTCTACCTCTGTTCTATAAATTTGAGCTCATACCTGACAATGGCGGTGAGAAGATCACCACTATTGTACCCATAGCCTTAAAACGCCTAATAGGCTTCTGTTATGCTCAGCTATACAACATTCTGAGGTGCTATTGCATCACTTGTGAGTAGCTTTATATGCATAAAATAATATATTTTGACATAGGCTTCTTCCCCTATCAACGCCTCTAGTAATGGGTCGCTCAGAAGCAAAGATGTACTTCTACGGTACATGCCTTTGACCATAGAAATACAAGATGCAATCGAGTTATATACAGAATATCGATCTTTGCACTTTTGAGAATATACGGCTAACATAGAGGAGGAAGATGGAGAGGTACATGATGAAGAGGAAGAGGAGGTAAAGGAAGATGTAGTAGAAATTGATATTGATGTAGCACAAATTCCTCACCTACCCAATGATAAAGAGGAAGACGATGAGGCCGAGTATGAAGATGAATTTGTCTATG
This sequence comes from Rhazya stricta, assembly GCA_001752375.1. Lineage (NCBI taxonomy): Eukaryota > Viridiplantae > Streptophyta > Magnoliopsida > Gentianales > Apocynaceae > Rhazya > Rhazya stricta. Next base: position 5,295,274 of record MEJB01000010.1, on the reverse strand, counting down.
AAGCTGATGAGGATATATATGAAGACACGGAGAGGAATCAAAATTTTCTTTTGATATCTGTGATTTTGAGGATTATGAACTAGTTCAATTGCCCTAATAGTTTGTAGATTTAGGAAGCATATATATTTTGAATTTGTTGCTTAATATAAGTGCTTTTTTCTATAAATTTAGTGAATTATAGTACGTTAATGTATTCTACAATCTCCAATTCTGATTTTTCTATATTTTATAATATGTAGTGAATAAAAGTTGAAGGGTACTTAACATATATAGTTGACTATGACGGTCATGTATGGAATGGTRATGTGATAAAAAAAGAAAGATAACTCCTCCAAACATTTTTATTTRAGAAAAAATAAATGAACCRAAATTCTAAGATAATTATTTAAAAACTAACATTTCTTTTATTATTTTTAAAAATTAACCTTAATTGAACTATTGTAAAGAAAAGAACATCTAGCAAGTGGGGATTTATAATTGGAAACATCTTTGTCGATACAATTTTAATGAATGAAATTTTCATTTCTATATTTTTATGTATTATATTATATTTTGGTTGAGTTAATTTTGTTTATAATAGTCTGTTTTAATACTTCGCATGAAACTCTCTTTTAGCTTAATGCTCTATTTTAGAATTTTGTTTATGATCCAGTAAAGGGTTTAAGAACAAAAGCAACGTTTAATAAACTAAGCGTACATAGTAAATTATTTTTGAAGAAAAGCATGTAATGAACTTGCAGTACAATTGGATGACTAAACATAGGAGCCAAAAAGAAAAGATAAAATAGGATTYTGATGAAGTTRTAGTTGACAGCCATAGTTGACTATGACTATTGTGTATGAAAAGGTGACATGTAAAACTTTAGACAATTTATATTCATTGATGAAAGTCAAAGTTATAGGTAATCTAAAAGTTTAATGATTAAATTCAATTTTGATGGAAAATAGAAATATTGATACGCGACATATTTTATTTTCTGTAATTTCTATTTAAATAAGACACATTGAAGTGTAATTATAATTCCAAATATGTCCTTTATGCTCATAGGAACCAAAATTGGTAAAGTAAGAGTGAAAATCCATTAATTTAAAGTTCATTCTATTTCAAATTAAATTAGATACATTAAAACATAATGTAGCATTACATGGCTAAATATCTAAAGTTCTATAAATTGAGAACATTTGAACTTCCAGATATTAAAAATCAAAGTCATTGAAGCCTTCAAAGAGTCATCAACATCATCAACATATTCTTCATCAAATATATAGAACGTCTCATCATAATGAAAGTCACTTTCTCGTTCAGATTCACCTTGGTGAAAATAAAGATAATCCATCTCATGGTCATACTTAAGTGGTGGCTCTTCAGCTTCCTCTTCCTCAGACTCTTCTTCTTCTTTGTCAGTTTCCTCAACCTTTTCATCTTCGTCTCCCACATCTTCTTATTTAGCTCCCGAAGGATGAAGGGCTTGATATTCTCTCCATTTGTTCAACTTATCCTCACATTCCACAACCCAAGGGAGATACCTAAGAGACAAATCCCGTTGAGCAAGTGCAAAATATTGTACAACATTACTAGCGAAATACCATTTCTCAAATAAAAGCATAATTAGAGGATTCCCTTGTTCTTTTGAAGAGTGGTAGTACACCGCAAGATAGAGCAGATTTYGGCAAAATTATAGMCCATCCTTTYACRTTGAATAGCAAGGCATAGATTGGCAATGAATTTTTCAACATTATTGTAGGGTCTGGGGGCGAATGAACAGAATAGCATGAATATATAATATCTTACCACCAACAACAGTGCATCAATAGGATTCATGGTCTTACAAACTTAAAGAAATGATGAGCTATGTAGTGTAGGAATGTATTTTGTTTGAAGGGATTCAAATGAAATCTTTGTCTTGAACTCTAAATGTGCATAAGAAGAGGTCATATAAAAGCCATAGCCAATTATGAGGATGGTCACCCCTGCTATGGGATTCATGACTTTGGGAATCTCGCTAGTTGCTTCATATTCCTTATTACATTAATTTAGCATTTAGTCATTTAAAATACACAAAAAACTTTAACTTTACAATTATTTAGGCCATGGTTTCTATAACTTTGGAAATATAAGGGTGATGTATACCAATAATAATGCAAAATGTAATGTTCACATATATTAACTTTGTATATGATTCCCATACACAATGACATAGAGGTATTTATTAGTTTGACCATGATTCTTATCTATAATTGTAATTCAATCAGTGACTATCACACATTTTAATACATAATTATAATTGAAAAGATTGATAAATTTAGTGAATGATTCTAAGATTTTATACAATGGGTCAATCAATTTAGACAATGGTTCCATCAACTTATACAATTGTTTGACTAATTTAGACAATGGTTCGACCAATTTAGACAATGGTTCCATCAATTTAGACCATGATTAGATCAATTTAGTGGATGCTTGGAAGATTTTATACAATGGTTTGATCAATTTAGCCAATGATTCGATTGATTTAGAGAATGGTTCGATCAATTTAGTGAATGGTCTGGAGATTTTATACAATGTTCAATCAATTTAGTCAATGGTTTAATCAATTAGACAATGATTCGATAACTTTAGTCAATGGTTTGATCAAATTAGTCAATGGTCTACTTAATTTAGTCAACAGTTCAGTCAGTTGTTAAGTCAAAATTAGTCAATGGTTAAGACTAGAAATTTCGTGGGCATGACAGGCTTTGTAATCTGATACACCATATAAACCCATACCAATCCTCTTATATTCGAGTATAGCATGTCTAAACCATTCCATAAGCTCTAAATAGTAGCCGTGAATCTTCTTCCTCACTGATCAATACCTAATTTCTTTTTCTGAACCAAAATATCCCGCCTTTTTGCATAATATAATGTACCACATTTAAATTCTTCAATTCATTACCCGAAAATTATATTCTTCCCCCGTTCTATAAATTCATTCCTATACTCTATTATGAGGGTGAGAATATCACTCCATAATACGCTTGGCTCTTAGACACTCAATGGGCTTTCCTTTTGTTATTATTTGCAACATTTTGAGGTGCTATTGCACAATATGCGAGAGGCTGTTAGGGCACAACAACAATTATATTTTGACATGTCCTACTTCCYGAATGAACGCCCTCTAGTAATAGCTCACCTTGAAGCACSCRTTGTATTTCTATGGTACTTCCCTTTAGCCATAGAAGTATATGATGAAGATGATGAATATACCGAGTAYCGTAATTTGTATGAGTGGGAAGACACTACTGACATTGAGCAAGAAATTGYARAGGAAGATGAAGACACGGATTCACAGGCCAAAGAAGAGGATGAAGAAGTTGATGAGGAGGTAGCTGTTAATCAAGAATTACCCTATGATTTATTCCATTATCTATTTGGAGAATCATCAGAATCCGAAGATGAAGATRCATATGAAGCTGATATGGGCATGCATGAAAAAGAGATAGAAGATGACAGTACTGATGCTTCATTTGATATACCTRATTATRAGGATTAGGAGGTAGATTAGGAATGTATCGTTTTGTTAAGTCYTGAAAATTAATTATGTATTAAGTTGTTTCCAGTTTAATATACATATTAAGTTATTTCTAATTTTCACTATTGATATACTTGAAAACTATGCATATTATGGACGTCTATGTTTCTTATTGATTCTRTTAATAACGGGTGCATTATATAAAATTTCTAGGTATAAAGGTTGAAGTGTAATTATAATAGTTATGTTTTGTTAGAAAATAATCACGCTAACTGTTAAGTAAAAATCTATTCAAGCAATAGTTGACATCCATAATYGAGTGTAATAGTCAGTAATGTCATAGTGACATGTACCTATAAAAATAATTTCATTGATGGAGCTGATTTGAACCTATCGCGAACATTGGACATGTTTGGGCTAATAAATTTTAAACCAACCCATGTATTGATTTTTAAATGAGCTAAACCAAGATAAACATGYGTAGACTGACAAATTGTAAAGGAGATGCCTSTTTATTGATTTATGAACCATGTAACCAATAAATACATATAGCAAAATTAATTTTGATCATAAAACTATTTTTGACTTTGTTAAAAGAATTCTTGCTCTGATAGAGACATAATTTGTTGGATTGTTAAATCCATAGTCGGTAGCCATAATTGAGTATACATGTTGTGTAACAGTCGACTTAATTAATAACGAAAATCAATGTTGTTTCCATAAATATTACTTATTAATATCCCCAGAATATTTACTATAACACTAGGTAACAACCGAGCATTACCTAATTTTTGTAACTTTCAAATGCAGTTTAGGAATTACAGTAGCCGAGCATTACCTAAATTTTGTAACTTTCATAATACAATTTAGGAATTATATTTTTTCCATAATTCTCATTATCATCCATCAATTCATAAAAGTTGGATATTCGAAGAGAATCAGGTTAGCAACAAATATTTAGAGGGAGTAACCAACCTTAATGATTTTGCTTGTCTTTGCTCRCCACACTRTAAGATTTCTTGTCCTTGTATTAAATGTGAGAATGGATAGCAAGCAACTACTGAATCTGTTGTTAAGCATCTTCTAAAACATGGTTTTTCAACTAGTTATACACATTGGCATTGCCATGATAAGCCGTCTTAAACAGATCCTATCGATAAATGTGCGCATGAAAGTCAGATTGGGTGCTAGGCTAATCAAAATGTTAGACATTTCATACATGACATAGCATATGGATACGAACATTTAGGGCAAAAATATAATCAGATCAATGATTTTGGTGAATATGATTCGAATGCAACAAGGTTTTATAAGATATTAAAAGAAACTACTAAACCACCATTTGATGAGTGCAAGAAGCACAACAATCTGTCCTTCGTTCTAGACATATTCCATGAGAAATGTTTAAACGGATGGAGTACCAAGTTGATCAAATGAGGTTAAGAAGCTAATTGGCGAACTTGGAATTGGTTATGAGAAAATTCATACTTGTCCTCATAACTGTATGCATTTCTGGAAGGAAAAAAAATAAATGATTCCAATTGCTCTGTTTATGGTGCTTTGAGATGGGTTGAAGGTGAAAACTCAAGTCATGATGGTCCATCTATGAGGATAAAAAAAAAAAAAATAGAGAAAAGTATTGAAACCAAGAAAGGTTTTACTTGTTCTCCCTTAAAACCAAGATTGCAAAGGTATTTTATATGTTCTAAGACCTCCTCGTTAATGCGGTGACATTTTAATGAACAAATAGATGATGGATGTTGAGGCATCTAGCTGATGCTTGTGTGTGGATTAAGTTTAATGCTATGGACACAAATTTCTCTCAAGATCCACGTAATGTTCGAATTGGATTGGCGAGCAACGAGTTTAATCCTTTTAGAAGTATTAATATCAATCAKAGCACTTTGCTTGTTGTTTTATGCGTATACAATTTTCCATTGTGATTGTGTATGAAAYAAGCCTTGTTCATACTGTCAATACTAATACTTGGTCCAAAGTCGCCATCAAATATATTGATGAGTTGATTGACTTGTGGGTTAATGGTCTTGTTACTTATGATGCTCATTCAAAGACTAATTTCTGTATGCGAGTTATTGTCATGTGGACTATGAATGACTTTTCGGCATATAACATGCTTTCTGGTTAGACTACCAAAAAACATTTGCCTACCCCTCTTGTGGTTTAGGTACATATTCACAATGGTTAACTTATGGTGTAAAATATTGTTTCCTCTACCATCGCTGATTTCTACTACCTAAACATCATTATAGGTGTGATAGGTGTAACTTCAATGGCAAACCAAGGTCTGGAGAAGCATCGACTATGGTAAGTGGGATGATGCATTAGATCTATGATACAGTGCATGATAAGGACCGAAACATTGTTTCCTCTACCATCGCTGATTTCTACTACCTAAACATCATTATAGGTGTGATAGGTGTAACTGCAATGGCAAACCAAGGTCTGGAGAAGCATCGACTATGGTAAGTGGGATGATGCATTAGATCTATGATACAGTGCATGATAAGGACCGAAACATTATTTCTTCACTTGATGGGTGGAGCAAAAAGAGTATATTTTGGTCTTTACCTTATTGGAAGACAAATTTGATTCACCACAATCTTGATATTATGCATATAGAGAAAAATGTGTTTGCGACAATATTTTGGGCATGTTGTTGAATGTTGAGGGGAAGTCCAAAGATAACTTGAAATGGCAACTATACTTTCAAAAATCAGGCATAAGAAGAGACTTACACTCGCAGGAGCTTCCAAATCGAAAGTTTGTACTATCTCCAGCTTGCTACACAACGTAAAATGGTGAAAAGGATTAAATATTGCAACTATTGAAAGTATGATAGTGTTGGATAGTTATTCATCAAATATCTCTAAATACATGAAGTTAAAACAATGGAAGTTGATAGGATTAAATACATATGATTCTCATATGTTGTTGCACGACTTGCTTCCTATAGGTTTTAGTGGAGTTGTAAAAGAAAAAGTGGCTCAAGCAATAATTGAATTGTGCATTTACATAAAAAAGATTTATTACAAAGTCTTAAGTGTAATACACCTTAATGAGCTTGAATTACAAATTGGTCAAACACTTTCACGGAAGGAAATGAACTTCCCTGATAATTTTCACTGTAATGGTACATTTGACCGTTCATTTAGAAATGAACGTGAAGTTAGCAGGTCTAGTGAACTACCATTAGATGTTCCCAATCGAGAGGCATATCCAACTCATATACTCAATTTTAAGCTTTTGCTTCATTAAATTCATGTATATATAAGATGGTTGTATTTTGTCTTGTTACAAAAGTTAATATTGTTYACCACAAAATTTGGGAATAAGACAACATTCTACTGCATGATAAGCATTATCAACTTCCCCACTTGACTAGGATAACATTTACARAAAGAGTTTTTCCTAACTACAATTTTCATTGGTTGCAGATACCTGAGCACACTTAAGGGATATGTCCAAAATAGAAGTTATCCAGAGGGATCAATTGTGGAAGGTTATATAGTAGATGAGTCTATACTTTATTGCTCAAGATATTTTGAGGACCATGTTGAAACAAGATTCAATCACCCATTGAGAAATGRTGATACTTTAGAAAGTAATAATACACAGGAAAGCCCTTTCACTGTAATTCCCGGTTGTCCAATAGAAAAAGCAAAAAATATAATTCTTGATGACATGACATTGATGGAAGCACATCGAGCCGTCCTCTACAATTGTGACTCGATGTCCACATCATTGAGTAAGCATATCAAGCTTTTTATAAAACTAATTGTCGAAAAGCATATATTACTCATRCTTTTTAATTAATTCTTCACTCAATTATTTTCAGATAGCACAAGTCTTACATCAAGAGAACTAAACAAAATAAGAATCGTAAGCATTCCATGAACGAATATAAGTTAGAATCACATCATAATGCAACCTTCACTACATTGTCCCGTGATCAAGTGAGTATTTCTTCATATGAATTATCCAATCAATTCCGTCCATATTAACTGATATATACTTTATTCAATTGTAATCAAAGCATGATTTATTTATAAGTTTGTAGGTTGTCCGAGATGAATACCACCCGAGTTAATACTCAAATTACATGGCTGGCCCTAGGTTGAACTAAAGTTGTGCGGAGATTTAAAGGATACATTTTGCAGGTTTCATATACCATACTAAAGAGACAAAGGCTAGGAGGATAACTCAAAATAGTGGAGTGGCTGTCACAACAGAAACATTCCCTGTGCAATAACTAAGTTGAATATCATGGTGTCATAAATGATATTATTGAACTGAATTATTATGAATGATTTAGAGTTGTGTTCAACCTCTGGCGGTCGGCTTGCAGGTTTTAGATACCATATTAAAGAGACAAAGGCTAGGAGGATAACTTTAAATAGTGGAGTGGTTGTTACAACAGAAACATTCCTTGTATGATAACTAAGTTGAATATCATGGTGTCATAAACGATATTATTGAATTAAATTATTATTAACAATTTAGAGTTGTGTTAAGCCTTTGGCATGGCAACTAGTCGATTGCTAAGGGGTTTCACCAGTCTACTCAGGATTGATCGCAGCAAAGCCCGTCACTGCAAACCTTTCAGCAAGTCATCCCCATCTCGGTCGCAGTTGTGGATCAAAGAAATAGAAGACTCACATCTTGGGAATCAGAAAACATAAGCTGTTGTCATCACTACTCGCCACCTATCGCTCTTTAGAGAAAGGTTGGCATGTAGTTGTAAGAACTAGGCCTGTGATTTTTATGACATGGGGATGAGGTTCCAATTGCACCAAATATCCAACTCATGGATACTGATGAGGCCATGCAAGATAGTAATTCTAAAAAGATGGATTTCATTTGGGTGCGAAATGATATAAATAGTACACAAGTWGGTGTTCAAGAGAGAGATGAAAAAATTAATCCATCTTYGGATGATGAATTGTAACATTATTAATYAGAGGTCATTGTTATATTACATATGCGTACAATTATTATGTAATTGTTATGATGTGTTTTGTTCAAGAGTATGTACACATATGTAATTTACTTTAAAAGTTTATATGTAATCATGACCTTCGGTAGGTATCACTATTGATATACTTGAAAACTATGCATATTAACACATTATAACATTGTTATAGTAAATTACATTCATGATTCATAATCGATTTTACCTTAATCTAAAGCACCCCTAGGAAGAGTAATTCAATTATTCATTCTAACCATGGGTTCAGTAAGAGGTTTTATTGCAATATGAATGGTTTCTTTTCTATGTTACCATTGTGGGAGAATTGGAGTTACTACTTGTGCTTGTCCCCTCGAGAATGATGAAGAAATTATAGCAACCGTGAGAGCTTCATTCACCTATAGTTTATGGTTACATATGGATCCAAGTCAGTATGCTATTCCTCAGTCATGGTCTCCTCGAGAGCTCAAAGGTTCTACAGCAGGGGGAGTTACRGAAAATAATTACTCATGCGCAACTCATGATTTGAARAAGCTRATGACAATGGAGACTTTAATTCCTTATCATTACCAAACGTGCCATCTTCTTCCTCACACCAAATCCTGCCAACTTCTAAGATCTTGATCATTTCTAAAGATATTTCTTCACCTATAACCTAAGTTRTWGTGCYTGAAAAACAATTTAATCTTTCTAGTGCAAAAGATAGTTGCAACAACCAAGGCGACGTGATCYATACTAGCCAGCCCACAACCAACAATCTCCACCACTCACAAATATATGCAGATTCCAATTACCATTTGGCAACCCACAATCTTCAACCTAAGTACATTGGTTCCTTAGGCCTAAGCCATCTGGCTCAACTGCAACAAATATTGGTCCGTGAATACTATTCATAATAAAACCTTATATAAACTAGAATTTGGGCCCTGCATGGGCAAAAGAAAATTGGACATAGAGGATAAAAGAYTGCCCATTGATAATGGTTCAAGTCCATAGAAAATTAGGCATGAATTATGGCCAGAATTTTCTTGTACTATTTCTACTCCCCCTTTAACGATCTTAAAATATGACCTTGCAATGGCTGACTCATACTCAAATTTGCCGATCGCCATGAAGCAAATAATTTGAAAATGTTGTGGGTTTGGGAATCCCTACACAGYGAAGGCCCTATAAAGGCATTATAGAAATTGAAGATCCCAAACTACTCTTTCTATGTTAAGTGAAATAGTTGGACCTATTATAGCTTTTAGGTCACAAGTTCGGTTTTCAGCATGGCTATTTTGTAGATAGCATAAGAAATTCGAGTGGTCTTGCTCTTTTATGGAAGCGTGAATGAAACAACTCATTACAAACTTCATCTAGTTGTCACATTGATGTGCAAATGCAAATAGAGGGGTAATCTAAATCTTGGTTCTTCATTGGATTTTATGGGGCTCCAGATCAATTAGAACGAAGCAATACATGGGAACTTTTTAAACGTATTGGCCAAAATTATTACAGTGCAGGGCTATATGCTAGTGATTTCAATGAAGTGCTTTTACTAATTGAACCCCTAGGGCAAAGTGAATGTAATCCTTACAACATACCTGCTTTCAAACACACCAATGATGTAGTAGGACTCTATGATATTAGTTTCATTAGGGCACCTTTTAAATGGTATAATGGATGGTTGGACAGGCAGGAGTTTGGGTTCGTTTAGTTTGGGCATTAGCAAATAATTCATGGTTGGAAATGGCACTGAATAATATAKTCAGACATGGCCATTCTTTTCATTTAGATCATCCCTTTTTAATAATCAATTTACAGCAGAACATGCAGAATCAGAATTGGAATCATAAGCCCAAGCATTTTCGATTTGAAACATTTTAGTTGCAGAAGTCTAAACTTGGAGACATTGTAAATTATATCTGTGACGACCATGAACATACTAACTCAAACATATTAAACATAATGCATTATTTAGCTTAAGGCTTCAAGAATGGCATAGAACCAAATTTGGATTTCTTCTTCCAAAGGTGAAATAAGTTGAACAGAAGTTGTAGCATTTATGAAATTCTCAACCCTCTAAAAAATCAATCCAAGAAGTTTCACGTCAATTTCAACATTATTTAACATTGCAAGAGGACTGGCAAATTAGATCTAGAACAATTGGCTCAAAAGTGGTGAGCATAGTACATCATATTTCCATTATCATACCAACATGCAAAGACAACCGTMACCAKATTATAGCTATTCTATATTMSGCCGTAATTCATCATATATATCCTATCATGATCCAAAACATTGTTATGCAACATTTTGCCACATTATTTCAAGCTCCTAAATCTATCCACAATTTGGATAATCTGCTCGAACAAGTAATACATTGCACAATCGATGGCTCAAATGAAAGAGATGTTGGCTTCACAACTCGTAGTAGAAGAGGTCAAAAATGCCTTGAAAGAAATGCATCCATCTAAAGCTCCAGAATAGGATGAAGAGGTATGAATATTTTCTCATTCTAAAGCTTCAAAAATGCTTGAAGAAYGTTTTGAACTTGAAACTTGGAATACCTAATTATYCGAATAGATATAGATATTGACTCCTCATTTTTTTCCTCCACTTTCCTAGTGGCTTCTCTCAAGTTATGATTTGTCTRCTGGACTTTCACATACATAATAGTTATCTTTCTTAGTACTTAGTTCTTGTGGTCGAGTATTTTAATTTGACAATACCACCTTTAATACATGACTAAGGTCAGACATGTAGTGGCGAAGTTATKATACGTGAAAAGCATTGTCGATGTGTGAAAGAGCTGGTGRAAGGGCCAAATGATATGCYAGATCTTTAACTCTCTCCAATATCTCAGAYGGCCYGATAAAGTTTGGACTAAATTTTCCACTTTTACCAAAATGCATGACTCCCTTTGTAGGTGAAAACTCCAAGGTAGWCTTTTTCATCCTAAGCGAATTCTAGAAATCTTCTTCGAATATGCACCCAACTCTTCTGTTGATCTTGTGCATTTTTTAAAATGTTCTCGACTTTGATACCACTAAATGTCACACCCCAAAACCGGGTTTAAACCTGTATTCAGGACATATGGTTGCATTCTCTAAGGTTTCCTCCAAAGAATACCATGTCTCCTCACACATCAAAGCTTTCTAATACTTACAATCCATAAATAAAAAAAAAGTCCTTTTATTCCACAAACCTTTATATATGTCCATAAATGATAAATTTCCAAAATCTCAGTTATGTAAAGTTCTGATAATACCATGAATAATATATGAAACTAAATAACCCTAAACTAGTCTTCAATCTAGGATCCCAGTGCCTCACTCTTAAACGTCATCTTCAAACTCGRATTTAAAGGTTTTCTTTCTAAAAGTGGAAATAATAGAATTAGTACACTTACTCAGTAAGTAGAGACAATCCCTTTTCTGGGATTGAATAAAGTTTTGTCAATACTTTTCTAAAATAAATCCAAAAGATAACACAATTAATTCAAACAAACAAAGAACTGGATCGGTCGCTCAAGACCTTTGGTCTTGAAAACGAAAAAGTAAAGAACATACGATTGAACATAAGCAGAAAACAAAGGAGATGGTGCCTCTTGCAGAATTCTCAAACGAATTGGTAAGAACATCATGAAGACGGAGAGAAGAAAGAAGGAAAACATGGAAAATAGAGCATAAGGGAAAAGAAACTTACTTGCATAATGGCAAGGCCTAGGGATCAAAAGGGGATAATAAAACAAGAAAATATTTCATAGTCAAGGTTACATGTAACAGAAAGTAATACAAAAGAAAACATCACCACAAGCCTTCAATGGTCACCATGGCCATAAAAGACAAAAAAGAGCAAATTCATTAAAAAAAAAAACAAAATGGTAATTTAAAAAAAGAAGTTAAACTCAGAAATTAAAGGAATCACAATAGCATAGGTCGCGAAAGAAAATTGAAGAGCTTACTTAACTGAATAAGAAAAGAAATGGCAATGTCTAAGAGACAAATAAGGAAACAAAGATATCAGAGACTTAATTAACTGAATTACCACATTAAGGATTAAAGAAACACAAGAGAAAAACAACAAAAACCAAAGGGCAACATAAGTCTAGCCTTGTAAAAAATAAAATGAGGCAAAATGGACAATGGAATTGTGAAATAATCGAACAAGTTAAATCGCCCCAAAGCAACAAGAAGAAAAATAAAACAAAAGATGTGAATATGTACATAGCAACTGCCACATAGGATGGAAACATAAAAAATTGGATGGCCAAGAATCTATATGATGTAGGATGGAATTTGAGGAATTAAAGGTCAAATTGGACTCTAAGTCTTTACTATATTTTAAATTTTTTTTTGTCATTTCAAATTCTATTTTTATTATATTGATTTGGCTTTAGTAGTAGTTCRTATCAGACTAGAAGATTTGTTTCTATTTTCTTAGTTGAGTTTCGGATAACCTAATGTTTGGTGAGATGGCAGATCTTAGGAGATTGCTTGAAGAAAGATATGTTGGGGCTCCACGTGATGGAGGGGTTGTWAAAGATTCTGATCYTGGAACACAGCCTGAACTGCAAGGTCAGGCTAATGAATATTTYAAAACCATTGTTGATATTCCAAACTTTTCTGAACATACCAGATAGAGGAAGATATTTTAYCGCAGGTTCAAGTGATTGATCGATCCTGCAAAGTATTGMATTGAAGGCAATATGCACGAGGTGATCGATGAGRATTTAGGGGACGATGATGAGATTTATAGTGACAACGWCAACCACAACCCTAGCATGGATAGTGAGGGAGGCTGTGCCTTGGACTCTGGTTCCAACATCGATGATAGATTTCTTGGAAATCATTTTGTCCCTTACAATCAAGGTAAGTAGACAGTCTTGAAAGAAGAAGATGTGTTGAAAGCTAATSTAATTTCAACAATGGAGGATTTACAGAATTATAGGGTTGATGAGACCTAAAAGGGGCATGATAATACATTGTTATTTTTGTGGAATAATCATACAATTGCTATACTTCCTTTTTCACCTTCTAGAGAACCTAAATTAAGAACATGAAGAGTTTTATGATATCATTTATTAGTAGACACAAGATCTTGATAGAAGCAGATTAGGTGAAGTTAGAGGTGATAAATGCAAAGTATAAAGTTGCAATTGACAAACACAAGAGAGTTAAGATGCAAAAAAAGACCAATGACAATGCCTATGTTGTTAACCTTCTAGATTCTATGGATACTTCTAATACCTATATACATGAGGTCCATGGAGATGAGAGTTCTTATCCTAAAGAGAACTCAGGATTGAGTTCTTTTGAGGAGGAGGAGACTAACGTAGGAAGGAATTCAAGGAATTGAAGGTCAAAGTTGGACTCTAAAGTCTTTGCTGCCTTTTAGACTTTTTTTTAGTAATTTCAAATTTTATTTTTATTATATTAATTAGGCTTTAGTAGTAGTTCATGTCAGATTCGGAGATTCGTTCTCTTTTTATTAGTTGAGTTTTTAAGGTAAGTCTAGAGRACTAGGATTTGTGTTTTCCCCATTTAAGGGACCCTTATGATTGTAGTTTTTCATTCATTCATATTATTATTAATCAAATTCGAGATTTTTTCTCAAATTTCAATGGTGGATTCCGATAATTCTTGGTGGATTCCAGATTTTTTTTTCTTTTAATTTCTGGTGGATTCTTTTGGTTTATCGCTTGTAAACCCACTAATTTTTCGGCTACGTCACTATATCATACAAAAAACGTAGAGAAAGGAACCAATAAGTGCATGACCAAAATTTAWTAGAAACCACACTTAAATCATATTCCAAATTATTAAACAAATGAACTTAGTTGGGGATAAAATCATATTAAGCAGTTAGGTAAATTTTGAATTCAGGCATTGATGTACTCTCGCTAARTCAACCAAAACAATAGTATTTTAACTGTTTATCCATGTTAGATGGGTCAATTAATAAGGTGGAACCTGTTCCGCAAAGCCAAATCTGATAATATCCCAAAGAAAACTTCAAACTTCCCCCAAATTCAACTTTCTAAATTTCAATTACCAAGGTAAAACCATTCTCAAGCAATCCAATATTCAATCTAAATTATAAACAAACCATTAACAAGAAATTAAATCAAAAATTCAGGAAAAAAGGGTCAACTCTACTTACTTTAYGGTTGTCAAGTGGCAATTTAGACGTACATATATTCGCCTTCTAGTTTGTTTCTTACTTCAATCAATTYGTGGTGGCAGATGACAATCCTCCTTGATTTTGGCCTCTACTGTTAATCCTCAATTGCCTCTTGATGTTCAAAATGGAGAGGAACATCATTCATTTTATTTCAACTCCTAATGGAATTGCTAAAGAACCCCTTAATTGTTATTTATTTTGATCAGCCCATAACTAATTAAATTGAATCTTTAACTCTATATAACATAAAAAGATTACAAAAATGATTCATCCAATCGTGGCATTTTATAAGGTTATGTCACTATGTTAAGTCTTGAGAAAAAAATATGATGGCTAAATTTTCCGTAACACCCCTGGTTAGGGAACTACCCTAACTTAAGGATGTTAGCATTCACTCATCCATGAATGCAGAAGTAAAGAAATAATTGTAAAACTTTGATAATAGAAATATTCACTTAATAACTTTCAAAGAAATCAAAATACCATTGCAACACCAAAATCTCATAGTTTATATGAAACATAACTTAGAACTGTTGTGTCTTAAGCATTAAGATTTGACAAATGAATGATTCTTAAAAGCAATCAACGTCCAGGTTCAAGTCTTCCCTCAAGCGGTCTTCTCGAATCACCTAACTTTCATCACCTGAAACATAGAATTAGGAGAAAGGAATGAGCTAAAGCTTTGTAAGAAAAATCCATGCATGAATGCTAATGATATGTATTGTTGTAAAATCTTTCGAAAATTGTATCCTTTGCTCCTTTAACTTTTCAAAACTTGCTTTCTTTAACTGACAATCTCACTTGGTGTATTTCTAGCCATTAAGCTCTACAGTGGACAATTATTATTTAAAACCATGTCATGTTCCTATCGGTCATACCACTGGGCGGTTAACACTACATTTACTTTCCTTTCACCTCGCGAAAAGGTCAACATTACCATTACATTTCATCCTCGGAGAGGGTTAGGTCGAGTGTGTCGGTCCCTCATGCCCCATTTTYCACTCATACCTTTCACGGCTTAGGCATACACCCTTTTTCTTACTTAAAACTTGGGATACATGCTCATAAAACTCATCTACACAATTCCTTGAAAACATTTTCTTAGAATTATCATGAATATGCAACATATTGTAGCTTACAAAATCCTTGTTTAGAATGTACATTATAGCATAAGACAATGCACATGTCGTTTCATAACTTAAAAATATAAGAATTCACATAGTTCAAATCAAACATAACACTTATAGCACTTTACATRTAAACAACTAAATCATAGTACTCTTACATATTCATACACAATGATCATACACCACATTTAATTTACATAAGAGTAATTCAATCATAACAACCATACATGAGGATGTGGGAGTTCACTGACCTGAAACGCTTAAGGGCTTAAGCTTGGTTTATAGTTTTCCATTGAGTTCCTTAGCTGTCCTTGACGTCCAATTGTCTACTTCCTAGTTTAAAGTAAGGGAAACACACTTAAAAAGATCTTATAGATTGTAAAACTCTAAGACACCCTCTTAGGAACMTAGTAGGAAACATTCTAACCATGAAAGTCCCTAGGAAATCGTCATTTTCTCAAGAATGGGCAGCCATGAACGCTACTCTGCATCCTTAGCTCTGTAAGTGCACACGGACGATAAGTTCTATCGATGCATACATTCGTGAGTGCCCAGGAGCACCCTAGTTGACATGGATGGAGCCAAGGAYGATCCTATTCGTTCGTGCATGCTTCCATGCATGTAGATAAATCCAAAAGTCATGAATTTAGAGCCAAAAACAGCAATAACTCATTGAATCTAAATTTTCCATTTCATTACTTTATGTTCATTCTACCCGAACACAACATTATGCAGACAAACCWATCATACTTGGAAGATCATCTTCTTTCTAACCATAATTAATAAAAATTTATAGTAACAAGGTCCTGATCTAGAAGTTATCAATTAACTCTACAAAATATATCAATTAACATTAAACCAAGGTAAGGCTTACCTTTAGCCACAACAATTCTCAAGGTTGTCCAAGCCGATTTTCCCCTTCCTAGATTCCTTTCCTTCTTCCTTCATCAACTTGGGTATGGTTTGCAAGTGTTGTATTAACCTAAGACTAATTTTAGAGTGTTGGTGGATGGTATATCTTTGAGCTTTGAGCCAAACTAAACCTTTTATTGACCCATTTCACTACTTAATATTTTTGGGCCGCCTTAAAATAGCCAACCCACCCCGATAAACAAAAATATAAATGGGTTCCATCGGCCAATCCTAAATTACCTCTGGATAAGTTAAAAATTGAATTACCATGACCATTCGAATATAATTAATTAAAGGACAAATAGCATCAAAATCAACCAAACAATGATCACAATAACAACCAATTAAATGAAATCATATAAAATTCATAAATACCTGAAAATTATCTGGGGTATTACAGTACCCTTCACTTAAAAGAAATTTTGTCCTCGAATATAGAATGCATCAAAAGATCCAAAATCGTAATCCGAAGTTTCAATATCCAAAAATTAATAATACTAACTACTCTTTGATCGAAGATAGGCTAAATCAGTGAGCTACTTAAATGGTTGATGCATCTTCAGCCTCCTTCCTAGAATTTTTGAAGGGGGTCTGCGGACCATTACTTAAATAAAGGACTTATGCTTATCAGAATATCAATTGTGGACATGGAGGCACTTATAATATATGTACATTAACTACCATTCATAGAAATGGAAATAGATAGATCACATGAACATTACATATAACATATATTTATCAAATACCATTCTATAACTCATAACTTAACATGAGAGCATAGACTTACCAGGTGATCCAAGAAAAAACGCTAGCGGCAAGACTCAGTACCCATAAAACCTTTTCAAAATAGTTTCTTATTCTCATTTCCTTTACACAAAAGTCTACAAAATCATTTTTAGAACTCTAGACTCTGATACCATCTGTAACACTTGGGCTAGGGAATTACCCTAACCTAAGGATGTTAGCGTTCACCTATTCATGTATGTAGAAGGGAAGAAATAATATTTAAAACTTTAATAATGAAAAGATTCACTTACTAATAAATAACTTTTGAAGAAACCAAAATACTATTGCGACAACAAAAACTCATGGTTTATATAAAAAACAATTTCTTACAATATAGTGCCTTAAACATTAAGATTTGACAAATAAACGATTCTRAAAAGCAGTCATTACCCGAGTCTGAATCTACCTCCAAGTGGTCTCCTTGAATCACCTAGCTTTCACCACCTGAGACATAGAATTAAGGAAAATAGATTAGCTCAAGCTGAGTAAACAAAGTCCATGCATGAATGCCAATGATATGCATTGTTGTAAAAATATTTTGAAAATTGCATTCCTTGTTTCTTTAACTTTTCATAACTAACGTGAGCTCACTTGGTATATTGTCTAGTCATTAAGCTCTATAGTGCRTAGTCATTATTTGGAACCAATTCACATTCCTACCTATAGTACCATTGGGCGATTAACATTACGTTTAGTTTTCCACCTCGCGCAGAGGTCAACATTACCATTACATTTCACCGTCGAAGAAGCTAGGTCTGGTGGCGCCGATCCCCATGCCCYATTTCCCACTCACATTTTTCATGGCTTAGGCGTACACCATTTTCCTTACTTAAAACTTGGGATATATGCTTTATAAAACTCATTTACATGATTCCTTGAAAACATTTTCCTTACAATTGTCATGAATATGCAACATGTCTGAACTTATGAAGTTCTTGTTCATGAATGTATATTATATCATAAGACAATACATATGTCATTTCATAACTTAAACATATAGGGATTCATAGTTCAAATCAAACATAGCACTTATAGTACTTTACATACAAACAACTCAATCACAGTACTCTTACRAATTAATACATAATAATCATACACCACAATAGATAAAGATGTGGAAGTTTACTTACATACTTGAAAATTAACCATAAACTCACATTCAATTACATAATAGCAATTCAATCATAAAAATCATACATATAAAATTCACCATAGACATACACCACAATTGATGAGGATGTGGGAGTTACCTGAAATATTTAAGGGCTTAAGCTTAGTTTACAGTTAGCGATTGAGTTCCTTATCTATCCTTGACATCTAAGTGTCCAATTCCTTGTTAAAAGTAAGGGAAACATACTTAAAGGTCTTCTAGATTGTAAAACTCTAAGACACCCTCTTAGGTAACCCTGAAAATCCCTAAAAAGTCATCATTTTCTCAAAAATGGRTAGCCATGAATGCTAYTCTGGGTCATTAATGYGTCCTTAACTCAGCAARTGCATACGGACGGTAAGTTTCATCCATGCATGCATTCTTATATGCATCAATAAGTGCTCAAAGGCACCTTATTTGATATGAATAGAGCCAAGGATGATCGTTTTCATCCGTGCATACGCGTAAACCCAAAAATCATTAATTCAAAACCAAAAAATAGCAGTAACTCATTGAATCTGAATTCTCTGTTTCATTACCTTAGGTTCATTCTACTCGAAAACAACATTATGCATACAAACAAATTATACTTGGAAGAACATCTTCCCTCTAACCATAATTAACAAAAACCCATAGGAACATGGTTCTAGCCTAGAAGTTATCRATTAACTTTATGGAATGCATCAATTAACATTAGGTTTACATTTAGCCAGAACGATTCCGTTTTCAAACGATACTCAAGATTGTCTGGAGCCATTTTCCTCTTCCTAGCTTTCTTTSCTTCTTTAGCTTCGTCAACTTGGGTATAGGGTTTGTGGGTATTGTTCTAACMTAAGACTAATTTTAGGGTGTTGGTGGAGGGTGTATCCATGGGCCTTGGGCCAAACTAAACCTAATATTGATCCGTYTCACTATTTAATCTTTTTGGGCTGTCTTAAAACAACCAACACAARCCAATAAATAAAAATATAAATGGGTTCCATCGGCCAATCCTAAATTACCTAGGGACAAGTTAAACACTRAATTACCATAACTATACGAATCTAAATAGTTAGAGCTCAAATACCACCAAAATCAACCAAAAAACGGTCACAATATCAACCAATTAAATGAAATCACATTAAATTCATAAATGCTTGAGAATTATCTGAAGTATTACAATTTCAATATGAAATGGTTCAAGGAAAAAAAGGCAAGGAGGACTGGTTRAATAATATCGGATATTCGTACTTGAGTATGGGTATTTGTAYTGGATATTTATACTTTGAATATTGATATTTGTACTACTTTTGTATTTTAAATCAAATTCTTAAACATGTTAGTATTTGTTTGTTTTGTAATATTGGATATTGATTTTATCTATTTTCTAAAATGTTGTTATTATTTTAACATTATTTAAACAACTTTTATTTTCTCTCTTTTTTAGGGTAATTATACTTTGGATGGTGATGACAATGATAATCCAATAGGCGCTTAATGTGAAGGGAGAAAGAAGAATTTTGACATATTGTAGCTTCTGCAACCATTGCAATTGGAGTGTACTATGATTCATATATACACTAGTATGAATCAACATCCTTTGTATATTATTTTGTAACATTTGGTAAGTATGCAAAATAATATCTAAATATAGAAGAGTTTTTCATGGTTTGATATTTGAACTTTTAAGGAATGTGCAATTAACCTAAGGTTTGGGAGGGGAAGCTTGGCTATAGATTCTCAAGGGCGTGTTCAAATTTAGACATTTCGCACTTGTGAAATTTATTTTCTATTTTTTCTTCTTTATAAGTTTGATTAATAAAATATATGAATAGTGATCTAATTTTTCTGAGAGCCAAATATTAATTGAACCCAGAAAACAAATTATGTTGTCGAAAGAAATTTTCTATCATACAGATCATGGCTAATTACTTATATGTTATAGTCTTCAGTGGAACACATAACTAAATCCAAATTATAATTGATCATAATTGATGCTCGACCAAGTAATAAATCAATAATTCGCAAGAAGAATTAAAATTCTTCAAGAACCAATCTTATTTGACAAGCCAAAATTAATCTAATTAAATCACAAAAATGTGAGTACATACACTTAGAGAAATCATTTAGACCATACATGAATAAGCTCAAAAATCATGTAATGTGAAAAAATAGAATGTTAGTTTAGCTAATTATCTTTCTTTTATATGCATGTACCGTATATAGCCAATTTTACATCAAATTCAAAATATCAAAAAATAAAAATAAAAGGTAAGAATCAAAGCAAGGTTATTGTTGAAAAAATTAAAGTAGCGTAGGGGATAAAAGTGTTCGAAAAATGATTCTCACATCATGTGATATTTTAATATATTATAGATAAAAATCCTTGTATAATTTCATATAATATTGGAATTAAATGGTTGAGAGACATAATGAGGGTCATGAAAAACCATGTTTGAATATGTTCCAAAATGAAAAAAGATGTCCTTTTTCTATGCACGAATTTAGAAGCAAAGTATGATTTGAAGCCTTTAAAAAACATGTCAATTGTTAAGAAATTATATATGTTATCATATTTTAGCTCAAGGTGCATCAAATGGAAACACTAATGGATGCTTTTAACATTCTTGAGAAACTATAAGTCAATTTTTTAGAGAAGTGGTACTTGCAAAGRAGATAAAACCAGTAGGCCTTGAGTTTTCCAATATCCCACGAGAAATTCTCCATGAAGAGAAATGCATGCCCTACTTCAACGTAAAATGCGATTCCTTATATTTTCTTATTTTAGTGAATTATTTTCCTTTAAATAAATATCATTCCTTTAATTATTTTATTACTAATAATTGACATTTACTTTCGGATTAAGTACAAAAAAAGACTCCTGTTGTCCGGCCAAATTGTCAAGTTTGTATCCAATATTTCAATACGACCACATTGCACCCCAATTCAGAGGTTCATCCAATTAATTTAGACGGATTCTACGAAAATTCTCATATGCCCTTTAATTTATTGTGGTTCCTAAAATAACCTTCATTGGTCATGTCTTTTTTCAAATATTTGAAAAGAAAAAAATAGAAAAMGAAGAATAGGAAGAAGATAAGAAGATGCRTGTCAAAACGATCAGTAGTTGCTTAGTTTCATCCGAGAGTATAATAGCCTTTTACTGCTTCTTTTCATTTTCGAAKGCTCTTTTTGCGGATAGACTCTTTTCACGAATAATAGTTAAGGTGAAGAATTTGATATCTGATGTGGATGAAAGTTCATTAATTTTACTAGTAATTATATGCACATTTTCACCCTTTTTAGTATGATGAAGTATTACTTTGTACTAKTTTACCTTGAACATTGCTTAAATTCAATCAAGTGGACTTTATCTGTGCAATATTGTGAAATTACAAAATTTCATGTGCTATTACTAAGGTAAAATTTCCTATTTTGTAGGAAAAAAGATTCTATAAACGAAATAGAAGATTACTTGWAAAAGAAGTAAAGACTRTAATAAATGACTGCCTTTTAGACCCCTTTTTTCCTATTATGTAATAAACAAGTCCTACCACTCATCTCTTCTACCTTGCTTTCCTGATTCTGATTAGATAGTGGATGGAAGCTTCTCTGATCCTTGATTCCATTACCGTCTTTTCTAGTGGTACTTCGTCTCACTCAGAATCTAAGGTTTTTTAATCCTCAACTTGCTGTTTTGGTTGCTTCTTTAGTAAGAAAGTCAGACATCAAGATCAAGCTTTGATTTCCCAATGCTTTCTTTGATGATTTCAATTCAAGCTGCAATTTGTCATCTTCTTCATCTTCTTCCCTTTTTTCTTTCAAAGTTTTTCTTCAAAAATATTTGAAGGAGAATGAAAAATTATATATGGAACTAAAAAAGAATTATATATGGAACCAAAAAAAATTAAAAGGCATATGAGACTTTTCACATAATCTATCTAAATTAACTGGATGAAATTKTTAAKTAGTGTGCAATGTGGTCAAGTTGAGATATTGAGTATGAACTTGAAAATTTGGCCAAAGAAGAAGGGATTTGTAGTTAACCCTTTATTTTAGGAGCAATTGATGGTACTCATGTACATTCACATATAAGTTTCGAGGGGTTCTCTGTTAAAGAGCCTAGTCAACTAATGTATTTGGGAAAAAGGCCCTCCTTTAAATGATCTTTATTAAAAGGGCTCATCTATTAAAGAAACTTTATAATATTTTATTGAATTACCAAAATACCAATCTATATTAAATTATTAAACTATCTCATCCCAATAGATTTCTAAATCATTAAAATATCCTTTTGTTATCCTGATTGCCTATAACCAATACAGAAGGTACCAAATATTTTTCTCTCTCTTCCTCATGTAAATCTCAGTAAAACCCACAAGATCTTCTTTATTTCTTCTCTATTTAACTCATTTGATAGCTCTAAAGTAAGATTTTTTTCCCCATTTAACGGTTGAAGTACAAAGCAAGAAGAAGCCAAACTATTTTCAAGAAAAAAAGGTGATCTTATCTCTACCACTATATGTAAATTGAACTTCTAAACTTGTATCCATGATGATCTGTTTCTTCCATATACTAAATTTTATGTATTAAGGGGTCTCTTCTCGTCTATAAGTATGTGTAAACAATATTTGTGACAAAATTCTTTAAATTAATCTATTAGCATACATAATAGTAGCCAATCGTAGTAGACATTTTGTCATGGCGTCCTTCTATGATGGCCAATATTTCATATTTTCTGCATCACATCATGTCACCATTATAGAATGTCTGCCACGGTGACCTTTTGTGATGGTAAATATTTCATATTTCTCATCACAGCATGCCACCTTGATAGAATGTCTGCTATGGTGGCCTACTGTGATGAGTAATATGAAATATTCTCATCACAGTAGATCACCGTGATAGAATGTYTGTCACGATTACCTCCTGCGATGATTAACATAAAATATTTCTCATCACAGCATGCCACCGTGATAAATTGTATACCAAAGTTGGGTGTTATAATGAGATATGCAATTTTCATTTTAGTTTATTATTCAGTTGATTTAGAATTAAGAAAAACTAAAACTAGTACAATTTCTAAATATTTCGCATCACAGTAGGCCTGCCTACTATGGTGGGCTGCTGTGATGAACGAATCAGTTTAACAATATTTTATAAATGCGAGTCTTGTTTGTGGATTGTAAATGCTAACACTGCCTACCACGGTGGGCTATTGTGATGAATGAATTGCAGTTATGACTGCCTCAGATAATTTGTGGATATCTGTTTGTTATTTTGGTGAGTTTGTTGAGCAAGGTGGTGGGTGGACATGGAAGTATAATGGTTCAGCAAATGTAACTCCGATTCTTATTTTGAAAAACATTACTCACGTAGAGTTATATGAACTAGTTAAGGGGCAGTACGGATAGATTTTGGGATAAATGATATAAAGATGACAAGTATGGTGCTAGGAGATTCTAACTTTCTAATACACCAATGAAGATTGATTGTGATTACAAATTGAAATGATATCTATTGGTTAGTAAAGAATTTCCTCCTTATGTTATCTTTCGGAGAAAGAATTTGAGGAGATTGAAGAAGAAGATGGTTTAGGTGTGAGTGAAACACAAGTAGCACCATGAGTATTGACTGCCGAGATCATGGACATGCTAGGTATTCACTAATTGAAACTCACATTACCTCTAAGTTTGAAGATGCTATAAGGATTTACAAATCGAGAAACATCATTAATGATGTTCATGAAGTGTTTGGCATAACTATAACTTACATTAAGGCATATTCTGCTAAGTATTTTGGTTATGGGCTCATTCGAGGAACACCGAAGGATAGTTATGCCAAATTGTCATCGTACTGTCACGTTTTAGAGCAAGCTAATCCTGGCACAATGACGTCCATTGAAACTGATGACAATTTGCATTTCAGGTACATTTCTTGTATTGTCATATTTCGTAATTAACTATGTTTTGTAACAATCTTATTCACTGAATCTGATATATATTTCCAATTCAGGAACCTTTTTGTGGCACTAGGACAAAGCATCCGGTGGTGATCCGTCAATTTGGGGGACCCGTTATTTGGCTAGACGAAGTACATTTCCGTGACAGGATACGAGTTTCTCCAAGCCAAAGCGCGCTTGCGGGACTTATGGGAAGAGATGTTAGCGGGGAGGTGTCAAAAGGGCGGAATCTAAAGTATAGATTCGCGCGTGGCTTTGGTGACGGAGTCTGGAGACGTCGGATGTGAGAAGCGGCAGCATGTGGTTCATAAGTCTTATTGCTGAATGGTAGGTGATATCGTGGGGGCGCCTGTGTACCGCAGTTGGGCGGGCGTTCGCGAGGAAGTGGCCCACTGACCTAATCGCTATTGTCATTAGGGGCCAGGCAGGAAAAAGTAGGACTCATAAGAGCGCCGCGAAGTCCCTCGAACTTGCCGCGCTCAGCAGAAACATTGTGGTGTGATAAACCCATAGCTTTTTCACAATGTAAGCTGACCCTTCCGGCAATTCCGTGACGGCTAAGAGCGATCGTGGACCAAGTCAAAGCCTTCTCTTAGCTCGATGTAAGAGCGTGAGGAGGGGGAAGCTCGGTTGGGGTAGGGGCAGCGCAGTTAGTGAGGGGATGCCGTGCGTGATTGTTATGAGAAGGGGGAGGAGGGGAGACGACTAGCAAGCTGGGGGAGGGGAGGAGGGAGGTGAGAGGAGCTAGGTGAGATGGAGGGAAGAGGGAAAGGGTATGTGGGGAAGTGAGACCAAGTTTAGAGGTTACGATGAGCTGAGTTTGGGAGTGGAGCCAGGGCAGGCGTTGGCAGAATTTAGAGAAGCGTTGAGGGGAGTGGGTAAGATTAGAGTGAGTAGAGGAGGCAATAAGATGCGGTCGACGCTCGATGTGTGCGGTGTTATCGTGGTGGAGATATGGTGGTTGGGTTTGCGGACATACGAGAGGAGGGTGTGAAGGCGAGGGGAGAGGGCAGTCTCTGAGTGTACGACCTAGCTTTTGCTTGTCTCAGGTGTGTGTGAGGGGTTGCGCGCTGTGGGAGCGGGAGAGGAATCCTTCTCGGCGGATTGCTGAATTTATCTAGCCTTCTTCAACCCTAGTATCTACGCCCAACGGCGGAGGTAGCGGCTTTGTTTGAACCGCGCTTCATATTTAGCTCTGCCTATACTAACTGGCATCAGCGCTGTCTCTGACGGCCCGCGAACGCTCCGGATTAGAAGTCATTAGTCTCCTAGCTCTGAGCGAGCAGGCCTGTTTTTCTTCGTATTTCACCGTACAGCAGCGCGGGCCAGTGCTGAGCTGGCGTCGCGCGCTTGTTTCTCTCGCCAGCTCCCATTATCTTCCGCATGATGGACTGTTGATGCGCCGGGACGATACCATACTTTGACCCGTAACTGTATAGCGTTCATAATCGTTCGCATTTTGGGCGAGATAGTGGCAGACGGAGGCGTGGCAACCCGAATAATAGCCAGTGTACTATATGCGGTATGCCGTTTGCATCGTACATCATTTGAGGGGATGGGGGACGAGGTGATGGCGTGCCGTGACGTATATTCGGTCAAGGTGTGTCCCATGATAGTCTGGGGTGTGGTGTGCGAGGTGTGAGCCGGGTGGGAGTGCGAAGGGGAGGGGAGTAACGAAGGTGTTAGTAAGGGAGGGGCGGGAAGTGGAGTTGTATAGAGAGGCTAGATTGTTGGGTGCCTTTAGTGAACAAAGAATTCAGGAATGGACGTATTAAGGCGGATTCCTTTTATCCCACAACAGGGAGGTGAGCAAATTGAGGGTGGGTTGTTCTAGGTTCGGGGTGTCGCGTACCTGCTAGTATGGGCTCGGGGGCAGCACGCGCCCGAGGGTCGGCAGGGTAGCTCCACCCATGATGTAACCTGGTCGGAGGTGAAGCCCCGGCGGGTGCCGGCAGGGGCAGCGAAGCAGAGAATAGGAGCACACGAGTGACGGGGATCGTGGCAACGTCTGTCGGCCGAAGGACCAGATATGGCAGGACCAATTGTGATGAGAACTTGAATTGGATCAAATTGAAGGAACAGTGTTGGTGATCACGGATGAATGAGGGATAAGCGAAACTAAAGTTTTAAATGGGGACTGGTAGAAGTTAGTAATGGAATTGACAATTAGATTTGGGATGTAAAAAAAGGGGTTATTGAGTAGAGAGAGAATCTTCCATTTGTTAAGGTTCGGCGGATGATCAGATGATAGTTATTCCGTGACTTCGGAAGGTGAACCGTGGGGGGGAAATTGGCTGCTCTGAATGGAGCATGTACGGGGAAGTGAAAGAGTAGGAAAGGTGGTATTAGCCACTGAACCATTGGATTTATAGGCGATGATAAGGTGGGCCGGAGTATAGCTTAGCTCCAGCTGGGATATAATTTGGAGCGGGAGAAGAGCGTTATTGAGAGCTGATATATAGTGAAAGATTGAACGAGCTGGGGGTCGTCGGGCAACTTGGGGGTGTGCTTACTTTAGACGGGATGTGAGATGGTGTACGAAGTATATACAAGTCTCGTCCTTGTCTCACTCAATACTGCGCGCTATAGTGGGTGGAGAAGGATAAAGTGGGAAGGTCGCAAGGGGGAAGGAGGTGGTGGGAACAACAACCGCGGGGGTAGGGAACATGCGGAAGCCAGATGTGTATGGAGAGCAGAGGTCCCTGACCGGCGCGAGACAGGCAGGGAAGTAGGCGAGAAGTACAGGCCAAAAGCTCTAATGGAGTTTTGATGAGGGCTTTACTGGGGAGAAAGAGTGTAGGGTGTCGGTTTTAGAGTAGACTAGGGTTCTAATGGTTTCGGATTGTGTGTTGAGGGCACATAGAGTTCTGCAGGGACGACACGGCGGGGGTTTTAATTCATTTACTACGTTAAAGGTTGCAATGCGATCTTAAGTCAACAACTTAAGGGGTGATATTTTTATATATCGATCCTTATTCAACAGGACTGGTTGTGGGAAACGGAGATCACAACGACGGGAGTGGTGATGCCTGAGAGACGGTCAGGGAGCTAGTCCCATAGGTTCGATCACAATATTCTATGATTGGCCATTTTCGGATGTCGGAGAGTATTTTGATGGATCAGAAGTTGCAATTTAGCGGAAAAATTTCGACAGATTCGGAAGATCTATCCTTCCTTCTTTC
>MEJB01000010.1:5223905-5260635 GCA_001752375.1 Rhazya stricta | reverse complement strand
GTGCCGAATGCCACATCTTCATTTGCTCAACGAATCAACTAACAGTATCTTGGTCTTCTCAGTAATTCTACCACCAACATCAAGGCATTGGTCTTCATTTCTGATCGCACCTTCAAGCTATAGAAACAGCCTAAGCATGATAGGTTATATTACAGCTACTTTATAA
The DNA here is from genome assembly GCA_001752375.1 of Rhazya stricta. NCBI lineage: Eukaryota > Viridiplantae > Streptophyta > Magnoliopsida > Gentianales > Apocynaceae > Rhazya > Rhazya stricta. Next base: position 5,260,469 of record MEJB01000010.1, on the reverse strand, counting down.
ACTATAATTATTATAATAAAACTTATTGATGTATTCGTAAAAATTAAAACCACCTCCTTATCCTGATCTTCTTCTTGAAATAGTTGTGCATCTTCGGTTTTTCTTCTTCTTTCCTCTCTTTTTTGCTCACCTCCTTGATGACCAACTGCTTGCAAATTAGATTGATCTAGTGCTTTCCTATACTGAATTCAAACTGATCAATTAACTACTTCTCAACTACATCCAATTTCTTCTCAAACCCCCTATCCTCCTATCAACTCCTTCGATTTTCACTCTCAAACTCCCTCTATGCTCCTATCAGAATACTGTTGCATCCTCGTCGATCATATCACGCTTTTCCTACTATGGGTATAAGTTAGTGTAGGATATTTTTCATTTTTGCCTGAAGGTCCAATCGTCTGTATTCTGCTCTATTTGGATTCTCGCCTCTATTACTGTCAAAGGATTATCCTCTTATAATCCACGCTTAAAGATGTGCCCTGTCTCGATCCACGTTTGCTCATCCTCTTGCATCATCAGAATGTGAACAAATCTCTCCCAAAATCGTTCCTCGCCTTCCAAGTAAATTAGGCCCTTACTAAGGTTCTAAGTCACTCTAATCCCTCTTCGAAAAATTGCGTCATATTGCATGGATATTTTCCTTCTTATTGGTCTCTCTTCCCCCTTAAAGTTCTCCATTTAGCATTCTCAAATTCTCCTCAAAGTAAATTCAAATTTCGTCCTTTCTCCCTAATTTGCTGTTGTGTCTTGTATTCCCCAATCTGTATAAAGTCGAAAACAAAAATGAAGATTATTACTCAAAACACATTTGCTATTCCAATTTCTATTTATATTGATTATTTAATATATAATATATTTTAAAAAAATAAAAATGATGCGCTCTTCCTACCATGATGCTGGATTTAGAAAATCTATTGTATCTGATTTTATATGATTTCTTTTCCTCTGATTTTTCCATTGTCCTCCCTGTTTAATCCCTTTATGAATAACTCAATATCTTTTTTCATATGTAATTTTCGTTCCCCATTCATAACTAGGTTGGAATCTCTCCAAGAAACATCCACCAATTAGAATCACCACAATCTAACGTGTTTTATTCTCTTTCCGGGTTTTCATATAAAACAATATTCAAATCACTAAAAGCCCTCGTATGCTGTGTTACTTGATCAACTGGATATTTTTCATTTTTTAAATTTATCCTAGACACCACCTGATGCTTTTGTATCTTTTTGCCTTTACACTTTCTTAAGAGTGATTATTTCTATTAGATCAGTGTCTGTCCCTTCTTTAGCTTTCTGTGCTTATCATCCATTTCTAATTTCTTATGCAGGCACATAACAATAGTAAACTCTTCAAATGCCAAACATAACCTCCTCTCCCCAAACTAAACTAACTTCATTCTTTTCTTTTCTTTTCTTTTTTTTTTTTTTTGTTTTCGTCTACACCTAATCATCAATAGCTATTAGTGAGTTTAGTTGACTAACCTTTAATTCCCCTTATTCTTGGCTTAAAGTCCAAAAAAGAAAACATACTTTTGTTGATAAGCATCGTGTATTGATGAATCATCATTATGCATGCCATCGTAAACCTCATCTCATGATTTCTCAATGTGCAATCGTCTATGTGATCGATAACCATAAAATGCTTCCGTAGTTCCAGCAATGGTATTCCGATAATTTCAAAACATTAAAAAAAAAAAATCTCGTACTAGCCACATTAGATCAATCTTTGCAATTGTAGYTCTTTTGGCTCATCATAGTAACCCAGCCATGGTGCGATCCCTACCACTACGGACTGCTATGGTGAACCTATACAACATATATAATCAAGATATAGTTAAAAGAAAACTTAGTTTTTACTGAATTTAAGTTGTTAAATGAAACTTTTGATATTAATGAAATACGTGTATCACATAATTCCATTGTGATGGACAATTTCATCATGATGGCCAGTTGTGATGAGCATATTGGGTGGAAGCTTCATCATAGCAAGCCACCGTGATAGACATGCCAGTCACGGTGGACTTCTATGATGAAGCTTGCATCCAATATGCTCTTCATAGCAGGCCGCCATTACAGTGGCCTTCTGTGATGAAGCTTGCACCCAATAAGTTTATCGCAGTGGGCAACCGTTATAGACGTATGAAGAGCATATTGGGTGCTAACTTTATCACAGAAGGCCACCGTGATTGAAATGTCCACCAGGTTGGCCTTCTGTGATAAAGCTAGCACCCAATATGCTTTTCACAGCCCACCGTGATGGATGTGTCGATAACGGCAGCCTGCTGTGAGGAGCATATTGGGTGCTAGCTTCATCACAGAAGTCCATCATGATTAGCATAGCCATCACGGTGGCCTGCTGTGAATAGGCTAGCACCCAATATGCTTATCATAGAAGGCCACTGTGAATGGAATGTCCACCATAGTGGCCTTTGGTGATGAAGCCACACCTTACATGCTCTTCACAGTAGACTACAGTGATGGGGCCTGCTGTGAAGAGCATATTGGGTGCAAGCTTTATCACATGAGGCAAATATGATGGACATGGTCATCACGATGGCTTGTTGTGATGAGCATATTGGGTGAAACTCTTCATCATAGAGGCTACCGTGATGGACACGTGGACCATGGTGGCCTTCTATGATGAATGGTTGCACCCRATATGCTCATCATAGTAGGCCACTGTGATGAACATGCCCTTCACGGTGGCCTTTTATTATTACTCTATTGTTTGATTTTCCTCACAGAAGGCTACTGTGATAGATAGGGTGACCTGTGGTGCACATATGTTGGTGAATGTCTACCACTGCAGCTTGCTGTGATGAATGCACTTAGCAATATAATACTAGATATCAAAATTTTGTGATTATCCATTCTTGCTTTACTAATAACAAATTCTTGGAATCACGCCATCAAGGAATATATCGCAATTTTATTGATAAATCCTAAAAAAATTAATTTTTTTGCATGTAAAGTGAGGTTTTTATCTTATGACGAATATGTTAAGATATCTGAACCTTTGGCGAAGTTGAGATGATTCAAAGCTCGAAAGATCAGTCCGCAAATGATGAATGTTCGAAAAAGTGGAACTGAAATGGTAGAGAAGAAGAGGAAGTGCTAAGAAATGAAATGGAGAGGCACTACTTTCAAATATATGGAAGATGCTAGTGAGTGATGAAAATGAGAAATCACGTGAGTTGGAGTATAAATCTATTCTATTATATTCAAATGCACTGAGGTGGTGTAAATGTAAATTGATTATTTATTAGATAAAAATAATATTTATTAGGCTATTATTTTCTTATTTTGGTAAATGACATTTTACCCAAAGTTTTATTGTGATAGGCCTTTTACCCCCATATTCCCCAAGTTTTGATCATCATTTACACGCACATGTAAAYTTAGATGATCATGCATCATGGACGCATGCAATTTCAATATGTAGTTTAATTTTGAAGGAATGTTTGGTTATTAACATAYTGTAATTTTGGAACAAATTCGACAACAATTATAATTCTTTATCATTTGTAATTAGAAATTGGTGAAATGATGCAARTAGCCATTCAATTACTTATGTTTCTTTACAAATTCCATTAAACTTTTTTACAAATTATTTTATCATTAAACTATTTTTTAACATTTATCGATACCACACCATCACCAAGCGGAGCGGTCTTGGGCCAAAGAATTGACTTTTAATTGAGAGGTAAAATCGTAATTTTGATTTTTGAAATAGAGGGAAAAAAAAGTGAAGGATAAAAAGAAGATTGAAGATCAGCTGAAAATTCTTTTGAAGCTCGTCAATTACCCCCGCCCACAAAAGTTCGAAGGCATGCTTGAAATCTGGAATGTATGGCTTCGTTTTTGCATTAAAGAGTTTTCCAGGAACAAGCGAACCAAAGAAAAGTAACTGTTTGCTAATTGGAAGCACGGGAGACCTCACGGTTGTAACGGTCGCCTTTAGAGCTCATGAATGGGGATTTATAAGAAAAATAAAAATCAAATCTGAAATGAATTTCTTTTTTCCAGCTATATTTACCTTTTAAGCCTCCGAGTTTCCTCAGACTTCGTAAACCTTCTTTTGTTTTGCCTCACTCAATTAAACTAGTGGTTTCCACAATAATTAGAGAGCCAAGGAGGAGAAAAATGGCAAACGGCGGCTCCCAACCAAGCGGTCAGGCCGGGCCGTGATTTACTCCAATATTGCGGCGTTTGCTGTTCTTGATTTGCTCCCCAATTACATTATATCTTTTGTCTCATTTCATAATATTATTAATTAAAAATTTCATAAATAATATTACCAAACATTTTAGAAGTTGTCTATTGAAATAAAATTACTTTTATACATACATTAAGGAGATGTCGATATCCCAGACTTCGATATCGTTGGATCTGGCAWTGAAAACGGTTAAAAGGTCTGATGATCTAGGGAAAAAAGAGAAACATTTTTTTGGTTAATAAGGATCAAATTTGGAAAGTGAACCAATTGATCACTCAATTTAACTCAGACCYAACATGTTAAAATGTGAAAATAAAGAGTAACTGRTTAAATGGGTGAAGTGCACTTTACCCAAACCTGCCATTTTATTCTTTCTGGACGAATTGGGAGAGGAGGAAAAGCAAAGACGCGTTTCTTTCTTGGAAGGAAGAAACAATTAAGAATTCGGAAAGTCCGACCCTAAACGCACRCTCCTCCAGGATGCAAGCGCGTAAAATTCATATGATCTCCGGTTTTTCACGAACAGCTCATATTTGGCAGTTGCTTGCACATTTTTGTATTGGTAATTTGTTGGCATATCCTGTTTGAACTTTCATCRGCACCGCGTGCAGTTGCATTTTTTCAGCACATTTTATATAAGCACAAGGGAAAGAAAGCAACACAGACTTTGCTTAATATCACCGCCTTTCTCCTCAGTATAAGAAGACAAACCAGGTGGATTTTCCTTTCACTTTCATTTGTTTGTTTAACAGGGACGTTTTTGGCTGACTTTTTCGGTGGGGGAGTTTACCAAGATTGATTCTTCGGCGGATTTTCCAAAGTTAGCTTTTGGATGTTCATATGAGGAGGTTATAATATTTTAAATGTGAGACAAAACCCATATTTCTTTATGCTTTTGCTTCTGGGATTTAAGGAAAAGAGATAGAAAGGAGCTGCATATTTGATTGGAAAAGGTCGTTTTCATGTTGCTGAAAAATCCACCTGGAAACTTGTGAAATCTTGATGTYTTAGTGCTTGATCTTGGTGACTTTCAGTTTATGTTATAATGGGTCCAMCCCCKGTTTGAAGATTCTGCTTTGATAATTCCAATTGTGTGCAAATTATATTATCTCAACAGCTTTTTGATTGTAGCCAGTGCAAATTGTAAAGAGTCACTTGAGGATTCTTTGGGCAAACTTGATTTTCTTTTTGTCTTGAATTGTTCCACCRGAATCTATTTCAATRAAGATGGTTGGGACTACCGAGGAGCTGAATATCAATTCGTACTCGGATGGGGYAATTCAAGTTACAAATGGTTCTTTAGAAGAGAAGATTGATGAGCTACGTSGCCTTTTTGGAAAAGCAGATGGTGATCCATTAAGAATTGTTGGTGTTGGGGCTGGAGCATGGGGTAGTGTTTTTGTGGCAATGCTGCAGGACGCATACAGTAGCCTTCGGGAAAAAGTCCAGATTAGGATTTGGAGAAGATCTGGGAGGTGTGTGGATAGGGCTACAGCTGAGCACCTATTTGAGGTGATTAATTCAAGGGAAGATGTCCTAAGGAGGCTAATTAGGCGATGTGCTTACTTAAAGTATGTAGAGGCAAGACTGGGTGACCGTACATTATATGCTGACGAGATTTTGAAGGATGGGTTTTGTCTGAATATGATTGACACACCACTTTGTCCTTTAAAAGTAGTCACAAACTTACAGGAGGCTGTCTGGGATGCAGATATTGTTATCAATGGTTTGCCATCCACAGAAACTCGTGAAGTGTTTGAAGAAATCTGTCGGTATTGGAAAGAAAGAATAACTGTACCAGTCATCATTTCTTTAGCAAAGGGTATAGAGGCTGAATTATCACCTGAACCCCGAATAATTACTCCCACACAGATGATTAATCGAGCAAGTAYGACTTGTTCTTCATTTTATTTCTTTTATATTCTTTTATTTCTTTGAAGTATTCRATTTTTTAATTCTTCCTTTATGCATTGAATAGACTAATGTTGATAAGAGTTCTGCATCTCAGATCTCATTGAAAATTGTTATTTACTTCTCTAATAGAATTAGAGTGATTGTTACCCTATTTCTTATTTAATTTTGTTCCTTTTAATGGTGTAAAAATAGCCGATCGCTCTGTTAAGCTTCTTTATTGCACTTGATCCTTGATTATTTACTTTTCTCCCATAAATCTAYGACTTTGTGTTGGATTATTTGAATGAATAAAACTGATTATCCSGGATATTTTGATGAATACAAGAGCGAATTCGTCAATTTGCTTATTGAGTATAAGAAAGCAGCTTCAAGTGAYGTGCTGTTGTTGATGGTAAAACTTAAAATACCAAACTGCATAGTGCATTAAGATTTCTTAATTTTATCCAGAATGGAGCGTTAGTGCCCTTGAGGAATTGCAACCACCCCAAGAAGCTCAGTTATACATATTTCAAGTCATTTTTCTTGTAGGTGGCTACATTATTAGCTGATTAGTTTTTCTGACTTGGTTGATTGTTGTTTCTTTACTTTAACCATTAATTTTTCATTTTATGTTCAGTTTCTTACTCTAGTTATTGCCTTGGAACATTGTTTATACATTAGTTCGTTCTATCCTTAAGACATGATTCTCAAGAGCATTTCCAATGAACATGTTCTTCCATTGCTGTTCTTTCAAGAGCAGTGCCACACATGTATAGCCTCTGACTTTTAGCAAAATTTCTCTCTTATTTTTTCATTTGCCTGCTTTTGGATAAGTGTTATGAGCTAACCAAAATGTTTGACTCTTKGTGCATTTTTCCCATGAAAAGATGCTAAATTTCTGTACTTATGATAGCTTGTCAAGTAGTTCTATGTCAAAGAAAACAATATTTTGTCAAATAATGTATAGAAATCTTTAACTTGGCATTAGTTCAGTTTCTTATGCTAGGTATTGACCTTGGGACATTGTTTATACATTAGTTTGTTCTATCCTTAAGACATGATTCTCAAGARCATTTTCCAATGAACATGTTCCATTGCTGTTCTTTCAAGAGCAGTGCCACACATGTATAGCCTCTGACTTTTAGCCAAATTTATCTTATTTTTTCATTTGCCTGCTTTTAGATAAGTGGTAAGAGCTAATCAAAAACTTTGACTGTTTGTGCATTTTTCCCATGAAAAGATGCTAAATTTCCGTACTTATGATAGCTTGTCAAGTAGTTCTATGTCAAATAAAACTATATTTTGTCAAATAATGTATAGAAATCTTTACCTTGGCTTTAGATYTCCTTTTTATTGGATCTTAGGTGTTGTGGTGCATTAGTATGTTGTTTGGTATTCTACAAATATCAATGTATTTTATGACTAGAAATATAATAATTTACCGGACTGAGATGTCCAGTATAATTGAGTTCTTCAGTGATCAGTATAGATACATACTAATGACATAGTGTTTTGCACTTTTCGTAGAAGTACTGATATTAGCATATTAATGAAATGGTTTTCTGGAGCGCCTTTTCTTTTCCAATTTTTTCTTTCATTACTATTGAGATGAAAAGTTGTATTAAGACCTGTAACAGTTCTACCTTTTTTTCACGCCGATGTTAAAAATGCACACAAAAGAATGTACTGGATAGTTTGTATTTTAGTATTTTGTTCTATTTTTTTCTTTTATTTGCCATGCAAAATTCCATTGATTAAGTTATTCTGTTTTCTCATATTTTTATGATTTTATATTTCACAGCTGGTGTTCCTATTGAGAACATTCTTTATCTTGGAGGACCTAATATTGCCTCAGAAATTTACAATAAGGAATATGCTAATGCTCGGATATGTGGAGCTGAAAAGTGGAGAAAAYCTCTAGCAAGGTTTCTGAGGCAGCCTCATTTTATTGTGTGGGACAATGGCGATCTCGTCACTCACGAAGTTATGGGTGGTCTAAAGAATGTGTACGCCATTGGAGCTGGTAAGATCCCATTCCCTCTTAGTGAGTTCAATCTCCAAGATAGGTGCATAAGCATTATTCAGATTTAACTCATACAAACATTGATATGGTTCATGTCTAGCAACAGTTTGKTTTTTTCATAATGTTCATCCCAAGATTACAAAGTGGTGAAGTGATAGAACTTCAAAATTGCTACACTTATAGTATTTATTTTATTTTACGCTGGTTTTTAGGCTTCTAGTTTTGGTAAAATGTTTTATGTTTAAATGTCTTGCTGAAAGTATGTTCCTAGAGGCAAAACTATTGGGAGGTTGCAYTGGCTAGCCTGATTGGCTTGGTTTTGGATACCTAWATYGCTTTTCAGGATTAATTGTAACACAAATAGTCAAGTAGCTTGCCCCTAGAAGTTCTTAACTTTTTAAGTRAAGAAGCTTCATAAACGGAGAGATCATCCTTAAGTACAGTTATATTGTGCTGAAGTTGCTTCATGTACTGTAAATTGATGATGTCATACATTTAAGTATCAAACCTGCATGGTCGTCCAACAAGGCATCTGAAGCTATGGAGCAGTCTTTGATGTGCAGAAGCTGAAGAACCTCCCTAGTTGTGTAGGAGGTGTTAGAGCACATTTTTTCATGGATGATCAACAGTTTAAGGTTTCATGCTAGATGAACCAGCTTTAAGGAACCCAACAAAGTCCCGCGAAAGAATTGGTTGTATACTATGGTTATAAATTAATTTATGAGAAACCATATTTGGCTAAAGAATTCAAACATTGACTTCAATAGAAGTGGCAAGCAAACACAAACAACTACCTTTTGCATTGAGGTTGTGCTTGATCTGAATTGGACTAGTTGACATCTGAAGTGATATTCTAACCCTTGCTGAATTACCATATCTTTCGTCCTTCTCYGCCTATTAGTGAATTGAAAAACGTCTCTTAATCATATTATGTCTTTGTTATACTTTAGGTTTTGCATTAGCTTATGAGTTTGAAGCTGGAAAATTTCGTGGAAGAGAGATGAATTTTGGTAAAATCTGTATTCTGAAATTACTGGGAATCATACTAATATTTTCTTAATTAGAGAATTAGATTCCTAAAAGAACACGTTGTCAACCTATTTGACAGAAACCTGATTTGATATGGAAGGGGTGCCTAATTATGTTGCAGAGATAGCTATAGGAGTTACTGGACAGTTGATGGTAGAGAGATTGATTATGAAGAAGACATGGTTACAGAATGTAGATCAAAGTGTCAGTGCATCAAACTTTGTACAAAAAGGATTCTTAATGTAATAACATAGTACCTCAGTTCAACTTTATTGTAYGATTAAACTGATAAAGRGTWCARAACGTAAACTATCCTGTAAAGAATAGAGCATATGGGATGGGATTACTTAGTCAATTAGTGCAGAAGAAGGGGAAAGTGACATATGCTCTCCCTTTCCAATTGGTATCTTTCTTGACGTCTTTCTCTGATTTTGGAATGCATTGTAAGTTGTTTAGGCTTTGCTAATCTTGTTTCATTTTTGAATCAGAATGCCAGTTTTTTGCTTGACCTATCACATTTGGAGWACGTGGCACTCCTTTCTCTGGAAACATGTGTCAGTACCGTGTATGGCATTTACTCAGGAAAAAAAAGAAATAAGGGACGTGATTTGCTAAATTTAAGGAATGAATCTGTAGAATTGAGTTGCTTCCTGGGTATCAATCGAAATGCAACGAACCTAGAGAAAGATGGTAAGAATATATTTAGAGAGATTGCTGATTAAACCATCAGAGAAACTATATAAAGGGGTAAAGGTATCTCATTGGATTGAGAAAAGTAGTTTTTTTTTTTCCCCCCCTCCCCCTGAGGATGGTCTCAGAGGCCTAGACGTACATGGATCTATCATCTATATGATTCAAAAAGTTGGTTCAAGTCCATATTCAAGTTGTTGTATTTGTTGGAAGTTCTGTGGAACTGGAATGGCCTTGTTATTGTTTCAGTAATTAAAGCAAGAGCATTCCTGATGATTTACGGAACAAATCTGAAAAGGAAACATATATGGGATCCTCAGGAACAGAGAAAGAGTGAGAACAGTGCATTTTCTGTTTAAGTTTAAATTTGTCAATAAGTATTTATCTTAGTTAAACCTATACAGCACAAATTCAGATTGATGCATGGCTGTAGATGTTGCATAGTTGCAGATTGCATCATTTGATCTAGGAAAATTGAAATAGGGAAACTCTTTTCTTGTCAATTGTGTTAAAGAAAGAKTGAGAACTTGAATTATTGTTCAAGGTATTGGCTTATACTTCTCTTCGTACTTGACAGGTATGGTAGCATCTCTAACCAATGAGAGTGCAACTAGCAAATCTGTATATTTTGCACACTGCACATCTGAGATGATATTTATTACTCATCTTCTGGCTGAAGAACCAGAGAAGCTTGCTGGTCCTCTGTTGGCTGACACGTATGTCACCCTGTTAAAAGGTCGTAATGCATGGTATGGACAGAAATTGGCAAAAGGAGAACTAAGCCTAGACATGGGTGATAGCATAAAGGGAAAGGGGATGATTCAGGTACATTCTCTTCCACTTTAGTGGTGTTTAAGCCTTTGGAGGATAATGAATCCAATTAATGAAATGAAGGGAGAGCATAMTTAGTATTAAAMTTGAGATTTTGTTGTACCTCTAGCTTATTATCTTGAAAATGATTTGTTTTCAATACATTACGTTTGCAGCATGTTTTTACAATTTTCTTTATAATTTATGAGATCCCATTCACTTCACAAATGCAATAATAATGTTTAATTGGTTTCCAAGACATTGTCCTTGTAGCATCTTTTAACAATTTTTTCCTTCTGAAATCCACTTCGCTTCACAAATGCTGTAATAGTTTTAGTTTTCATCTGATCCTTGATTTTGTACACATCAGCTACTTATTGACGCAAAACAACTTTGGAAGAAGATCCTTCAACACATGGTTGTCGTAGTATTCCTTTCCCTYATGTGGCATGACATTTGGATAAATGTACTTCTGACATCTATTTGAAATGGATATTATGTATGCACTTATCTGTTCTGTTTAGACTTGAGTCTGTTGCATACTCACTCTTATCTGCTCTWAATCTTGCAGGGAGTGTCTGCAGTGAAAGCTTTCTATGARCTACTTAGTCAATCCCGTTTGAATGTTCTAAATCCCACTGAAAATAAGCATGTTGCTCCAGTTGAGCTGTGCCCAATCTTGAAGACACTATTTAAGATACTCATTGCGAGGTACTTGTACTGTTAAAATCACGTGATCACGAATCCTTGTGTATATTTTGAACATTTAGTGCTGTTTGGTCTAGTAAAGATCTATCAGAAATACATCTTACCTTTTTAATCCCTATACAATGCAGGGAGCTATCTTGCGAGGGAATTCTTCAGGCTTTGAGAGATGAAACCATGAATGATCCTCGAGAACGTATTGAGATCGCTCAAAGCCATGCATTTTACAGACCTTCACTCCTTGGTCAATAGCTTTATTTTGATTATGACGGATGTGATATGGTCACCAGTTTTGTAGCATGCTGGAGGTGTGAGAAGTCAGGAAAGCGGTTCAAATTCTGAGAGTGTTGTTTGTTGATGTGCTTTTTTAATTCATTAATATTTTTCTCATCCTTCTCTTCCTTCTTTTTTTCCCTTGTAAATATTCCTTATCCRAAATTGGTCGCAGATGTAAGATTCAGAATCTTAAGATGTTCTTGCTGTATTTATAAAGTAGCACCTGTTAGAATGTTCTGATCTTGTGGTGTCTCTATCATTGCTTGTTTAATTGTATTGGGAATATTAMCTTGTATGCCTAGTGCTCTCAGTATCAGACTAAACAGTGTCTTATGGTTTGAAAATTTACACTTTTACACCTTTATACATTGGACGGAGAAAGTTAAAAGGTCTAGAGCACCCTATTTTGAATTACATTTGTACTGAAACACTGTTTTCAGAGAGATACTTTCAGCTGTAATATCAAGAGGAACTTTGGAATTTAGTTCATCCTCGAAGAGGAAATGAAATTAATGGAATCTTATTTACATGTTGATATCTATCTAGAGGTACATAAGCAACTTTGTATATGTATTACAATTTAAAGTTTTTCATGGGTAAATTGACTTTGGTTTCTATATCAAAGGAACGCGTGGCATGCATTTCTATAATTCTGTGATTGACGGTTTATTCACTATTCTGAAGAAATTTGGAGTCCCAACTCAAACCGGGGTTCAAAGTGCAATGCTTTTAGTGGCCATTCTGTATGCAAGCCTAAGATTGTACCCTGGTAGCCTCATACAGATTGTCTCATAGACGAGAATATTATATGGAGAATGGCATTTGATTTGCTTAGTGAGTAAAATGCAAATGCATTTACTGCTGAAGAAACTGCAGGTACAAATGAAGAAAGAGCAACCCAGCATTCTGAGAAACTAAAATGACTTAGAAGAGCATCTCAGAGAATGGAGGATAGGATAGATTTTTCCAGAAAATGGTTGCAGTAATAAGCCTCGCAAGCAGCAAGCAGGAAGTARCACCTGTGGAGCAGGGAGGGGGTTGGGTGGGGTTATGACAGTGACGGAAATGAAACTGCTCAGGGAGAATATACTGAAGCCGAATCATTTCAAGATAAAAGCAGTAACATTCCACCACCTGAAAAGGTCAGATTAATTGGCTCCTGGACATTCTTGAAATTTCATTTGGCCAGTAAGTACATTCCAGCATATTCAAAACATTCCTTTCGACTGCGGCCTGCACCTTGTACAGCTCTTGCGTCCAGGAAAGAAGATGCAGGTGGTTTACTAAGTTACTGTTGCAGGTATAATATATCTTGGGAWTACTAATTCTAGATTGCTTTAGCAGATGCTGGGAAAGACATACTTTTGTAGGTAATGCAATCTTCTTAGTAGTTTGGTAGATGAAGGGTGAATGAGCTTCAGTAGGCAAAATGTAAAAACTTTTGGTGGATTCCTTTTCGACTGCGGCCTGCACCTTGTACAGCTCTTGCGTCCAGGAAAGAAGATGCAGGTGGGTTTACTAAAGTTAACTGTTGGCAAGAGTATAATATAATCTTGGGATATTACTAATTCTAGATTGCTTTAGCAGATGCTGGGAAAGACATTACTTTTGTAGGTAATGCAATCTTCTTAGTAGTTTGGTAGATGAAGGGTGATAATGAGCTTCAGCTAGGTCAAAATGTAAAAACTTTGGTGGTGTTCTTTGTGTTGTTTTTTGTGGTCGGGGTGGGGGGGGTTGGTAGAGAGAGGTTGGTGCCTCAGAGATGGAGGCTGCAATGCATGCAGAGCCTTGCTCAAATGATAGTAATGGTTGCCTAATCAGCTTGTGGCAGGCTTGTATACATGTCTTTTTATTGGTAAAATTTGAAGCTTATAGTGGTGACGAGAGTTCTTAGCTAAACATTCTGCACAACGTCTATGGGATCACTATCATATTATGATCCCTATTTTGRACCATTTTAGTRTGTGATTTGTTGAGCTCTTGGMTCTCTCCTATATGGATAAGCTGAAAAGTTYGGTGCCTTTTAAAGCCCTATTAGGTCGTATAGAACACGGATGGTGTTCATCTGGTTAAAGTGAGAAAATACAACACTATAGACAAGAGAAGATAGAGAAACACAAATTTTTTGGGAAGGGACAACCTGCTGAGCTGTGATCAAAGTGACGATTGGATGGTCATTTAGACCCTATTGAACCGATTTTGAAGAAGACAACCTGCTCTTCATTTTGAATTGTTATTAAACTTTAACAGTTCAATATAGAGATATTATGGTTGAACATAAACTCTTCTGGTGGATGTCTTTCTGTAACTCTTGTTCATTTTGAGAATCCTTTGATGTTTTTGGTCTTTAAAGGCTGTGTTTTCAGTTGCTATAGCTGGAACTTGGTTTTTAAGTTTGTTTTATTGATAATAGAGATTCGGTGGTGGACTAAAATTTCCTGTGGTGTTTCCTTCACCTTGGAGAGGTTTCACGTAAAAGTTGATTGTTTCTCTTTCTTGTTGGTAGTTGTTACCTTTCATTTATCTGTGATTTTATCATAATATTTGTTCTTCTAACATATTTATACAACTATGAGTGTATTTGGTTGCATCTAATGGCATATTTATTGCTKTGGTCATAGTTTGTGTTTGCCTTCACCCCAAAAAATGTGGAGATTTCTTTACTAAAGCTTGGTTTCTTTCTGAAGATTTGCTTSATTGAGTTATGGAGGTTATTAGTAATAAAATGATTTGTTTGAATGGGTCATATTATCATAAATAGAWGGGTAGAATGAGAGACTTGTTATTTGTTTAAAGTTTGCATTTACTTCTGTCTGCAGACCAGAAACTCAAAAATAAATCTAATGAGAATTGATAATTTGAGCATCAACAAGTGTGTGGTTACATTACGGTGGGTGGAAGACAATGTGTAAAACCATATTATTGAAGACACTGATGYAAAGTGCTATGCAAGAGACTTGGAAAAATGTATGCTTTCAAAATCAGTAACAATAAATTGATTTTGCTCAAGCAAATGATGCAATTGATCTACAAGGAAGAAACTCCTAATGATCATGTAAACTAATTTCAAGGTGTTTTGCTTCATTTGTCATATGTAGGAGTCAAATTTCATGATGAGATTTTGGGGTTGTGGTTCTTGAATACATTGTCTTATCTTTTGAAAACTTTTKGGACCTCATATACAAATACTGCTCCAAGCAGTGCTATGAGCTTGAARTATCCGAAGGAAGGTATTCTTAATGAAGAAGCCAGAAGGAGAACTCCTGGTTGGTCCTTATCATCACAKGATGAGATTTTGGGTTACTGAAGACATGCGGAGTAAAATGAGAGGCTAGAAGACTAAATATAAAAGCATAAGCAAGTCTAAGTCCAGGCGCAAGGACCTTATATGTAATCATTGTGGCAATAAAGGGCATAYAAGGGAAATTGTTTTTCAAGTGGAAGAAAGAGAACAAGAACAGTGATAGTAGTTCAGAAAAGAAGGAAGAAAACAACAATGATCCTGTTGCTACTACCACTTCAGTAGACCTTTTTGTTGTCTATGGGGATATAATCAACTTCATATCTCTCTAAACTAATTAGGTGGTGGAGACTGAATGCACATCATGATATAACTAAGAAAGAATTCTTTGCATCTGGTGATTTTTAGAGTGTTAAGAATGGGCAATGATGGTGTGTCACAGGTAGTKGGCATCAGTGATGTTTGCTTAGAAACCAAAAATAGTGGTAAGTTGCTGTTTAAAGATGTTAGACATGCTCCTGATGTCCGGTTGAAAATGATATCAGTTGGAAAGCATCTTGATGATGGGTTCTGTACAGCTTTGTTGAAGGACATTGGAAACTCACTAAAGGGTCTCTAGTTATGGTTCAGGGAATGTAGTATTCAAACTTGTATTAATAGAAATAATGTGAATGTGGCGGACAATAAATTTCATTAGAATTATGGCAGAAGAGGTTGAGTCACATGAGTGCAAAGSGGCTTGACTCCTGTTTAATCAAGAAAAATGTACTTTCAGGAGTGAAGAGTGCAAAAACTTGAAAAWAATGTCTYATTGCCTAGCATGAAGGCAAAACAGAGTTCCTTTCAAGACTAATCCTTCTTCAAGAAAGTCAAATCTGTTAAAGTTAGTGCTTTATGATGTTTCTGGTTCTTTGAAGGTATAATAACTTGGCAGTGCATCCTACCTTGTGACATTTATTCATAGTTACTTTGCTGAAATTTTTCTCATCCACGATACTCAGCTAGATTGGTTGTTAAATGTTTCAGTTAGGAAAAGAGAGAATTGACTTTGCTGAAATCTTCTCGTCTATTGTGAAAATGTCTTCTATTCAAGTGSTACTAGGTTTAGCTGCAAGTCTAGACTTGGAAATTTAATWGAAGACAATCTTCCTCCATTATGATTTAGAGGAAGAAATTTACATGGAGCAACCAAAATGTTTTAAGGTGAAAGGAAAGAAAGATCATTTGTGCAAGCTGAAGAAGAGCTTGTACAGCTTGAAACAAACACCAAGATAGTAGTATAATAAGTTTGAGTGAGTTATGTGGAAGCAAGGCCGCTAGAAAAAAACTTCTTATTGTGTCCTTGTGCAAAAACTTTCTAGTTATGATTTTATTATGTTACTACTTTATGTTGATGATATGCTTATTGTTGGTTAAAATTGAAGCAAGAGTCAAGCAAGTCATTTGCTATGAAGGATTTTGGACCAGCAAAACATATTTTTGGTATAAGAGTAACACGTAACCGGGAGACTAGGAAGCTTTGGCGATCTCAAGAGGACTACATCAAAAAGGTACTTTAGAGGTTCCAAATGAAGAAGTCAAAGGCAATGAGCAATCCTCTTGCAGCACATTTTAAATTGAGTGCWAAACAAAGTCCCTCTACCGAGATAAAAAAGCAAGATATGCAGAGAGTTCCTTATGGTTCAGCTAGTGGCAGCTTGATGTATGTTATGTTATGCACAAGACCAGACCTTGCTCATCGATTCAGTTCAGTCAGTCAGTTTCTTTCTAGCCCTGGATGGGATCACTGAGATGCAGTGAAATGGATTTTGAGATATCTTCCTGGCACTTCTGATATGAAGCTTTGCTTTTGCCATTAAAAACCTGTCCTTACAAACTCACATATGGTTAGGCATGTTGATTCAAGAAAGTCCACTTCAGGTTACTTGCTTASTTTTGCAGGGGGAGCTATGGCATGGCAATTGCAGTTGCAAAATTTGTTCCATTTCAACTATAGAAGCAGWGCTCATTGCAGAACCAGAGGCTTGCGGAGAACTGCTCTGGGTGAAGAAGTTTCTACAGGAACTTGGTTTTTCTCAAGAGAAATATTTGTTGCTTTCTGATTGTCAAAGTGTTACTCGTCTTGGCAAGATTCCTACTTTTCATTCTAGATCCAAACATATTGATTTGTGCTATTATTGGATACATGATGTCTTGAATGATAAGTTGGTGATGCTTGAGAAGATTCATACTTAGTGCTGATACATTGACAAAACCTCTACGAAGATGGAGGTTGAGTTGTGTTGTTCATTTGTTGAAATGGCAAGTCCTTCCACATTGTCATTTATTTTTTTTTGGGGGGGGGGGGGGGGGGGAGAGATCTTTTGGGCTTTGGGATGCTTCCAATGTGAAAAAATGCCGAAACTTTGGTACCAATTAAAAGCTCATTCGGTTATTAAAACAAGGGTGGTGTTCAGCTGGTTAAAGTGAGAGAAACATAAACTTCTTGTAACAGACAAACTGTGCATCTGTGATCGAAGTGATGATCGTATGGCCGTTTTTGACCCGATCAGCCTAAACTTTTAACTTGTGGTAAAAGACATCCTGCTCTTTATCCGTGAGATATTATGCTCTAACAGAAGCTGTCCTGGTGATATCTTTCTGCATCTGTTCTTCATTTTGAGAATCTTTTGATATTGTTCATCTTTAAAGGCTATGTTCTCACTTGCTATAGCTGGAAGTTGGTCTTTAAATKTGTTCTATTGACAGTGGAGATTCGGTGGTGGACCAAAGGTCCCCGTGGTTTTTCCTCCTTCAGCTTGAAGATGCTTCTCATGTAAAACTCGGTGGTCTCTCTCTTGTTAATAGTGGTTACCATCCATGTATCTCTGATTTTATCTCTATATTTGTGCTCCCAACATATTCATACAACTGTGGGGTTTATTGTGTTGCATCTATTGCCATATTAAATTTGTTGTTCTGGTGATATTGTTCAATAGTTGTGTTTGCCTTTACTCCACCAAGATATTCTTAACACACACATGAACTGCTATTGCTGTTTAATTTAATTGTTCATATATATATTTTTTTTAATTGGCGGAGTTCACTCGTAGATCAATTAAATTTCCTTGTGATATCATTTGACAAAATCTTAATAATTAAACCCATATGATGAATAATAAGGCAGGGTTTGAATACCTTTTGAAAASGACTTTCCGGCTTCTGAGAAGTGAAAAGTCTTCCAATATTTGTATGGCTTTCCTTTTGAAAGTTTTGAAAACTCGACACCCATTTTTAAGAATGAGACTTGTACTCTTTTTCAAAACTCTTTTAAGAAAGAGCATTATGTCACCACTTAGAAAATTAAAAAAATAAAGGCTTCTCATCAATGAAATAGGCTTAGAATTAATTAGATTTTGTCTACCCTTCTGAAGGTTTTATTTGTGTTCTACAATTATAAGACTATGCAATATTCTAGCTTCTGTTATTTAATCTAAATTTTGTATCACTATGTTCTTTCAGTTCCGATCTGCGGATTTCTATTAATTTTTTGATTAGTTATATGATACATGTGTTGATTCTGATATCTCACCAAGGCTAATTAAGAGTTGTGCAGTTTCAAAGTATTTGCTGACCATTATTGTTGTGAGGTAAGAAAAATACTCTGTTTAAAAAGCTGCTTCGACTTGGATCTATCTGAGACGAAATGATATGTTAAACAGTTGGAGTTTCTCTTTTACTTGGTGAAGACATGCATAATGTATGTCCTAGTTAGCAGGTGATGAATTGTCTTGCAGGCTATACTATATTCTTATCTGGGYTGCTTCTTTCTTCCTTTTCCTTTACTAGTTACAAGAGTTAGGGTACTAAATTAACTRGTGAATATGTATACAAAAGATATATGAGTCCATGAAAAACAGAAGAGATAGTGACTCCTTGTCATTCCATTTTCTGATAATTGGCATGGATGCAGTACAACTATTCACTTCTTATGGTGATAATAAAAATGTAGAAAATGAAACTTTGTACATGCAGATCACTTATGGTGATCTGACCAACAAATTAGGCACTCATACTACCTTGACTGCTGTACTGGAAATATTCATTGTATATAAAAATTTTGTTCATTGACCTTGATCCATCGGTTATGATTACAATAGTATAATACTATGTTTTGAGTTCTTTTCTTTTCCATAGCTTGTCCTAACATAGAGTTGCTSTATATTTATGAATATCAAACTAGCCACTCTAGCTTATGGTGTGAGTCTTAGTARTTATACGTAAATTGGACGGATTATTGATGTCATGCAATGGATTGTTTGCTTTTTAGCTTTCATTGTCACCAAGAAAAGCAACATCCGGATGGGATACTGAAGCAAAGGCAGCCACTAAATGAATGATTCTGCCATATTCCTGCGTTACATTCTGGTCAAATTCTTATCATGGTTAAAAGATTTGAATCCCATGGTTCTGGCAGATACTGGAATTTTTGTTTGGTACCCAATYTGCCAACATTGCATGCTGCTGTCACCCTTGGAGCAACAAAATGCAAATTTCTGATGAAGCATGAAAACCTTATGCTACAGAGGTACTGTTAGAAGTTTGTGAATCAACTTGTGGTATGTGGTTTTGGCAGGCAGACAGTGGTAATCTGCGCTGTTCAAAAGCTGTTGTCTCCRAAAAGGGAAAGAAGAATTGTTTACTGTGAAAGCTCACCACAATAGGTGTATCCCTCATTGTCGTTGAATCTTCACGACCACTTTAGCACAATGGTATTAATTTCTTGGCAATTGGTTCCTCATTATATGAGGTTCTAGCTTTGAGAYTTTGAAACSCCTTGAAACCTTCAGTGTCATAGAGAGAGAGGAGCTCTGGTGATAAGTGACCTTGCGTCAGGAATTTTCTTATTCACTTTCTAGTTATGCAAGATTGCGGAGAAACTTAAATATGAGGAAGGTTGAAAACCAGAAAAAAATCAGAAGAAGAGCTCATTAGCATTGAACTTAAGTTCTATGGTTTAAAATATTTTGYTTATATCTTAGCAACGGTGTTTACCATTTTCGAAGCAAAATATTGTCACGGGGTGTTGATCCTCTAAGCCTCATTGGATAGTAGGTTGGAGATACATCTCACATCCTAGTAGTTTACTTGTTCTTTTGTTCCATTCRCTGATCACTTGCTAGAAATATCAGCTATTAGCACTAACTCTCATCATAAGAAAATTGAAGGCTTACGTATATATTCCGCTTGCAAGGTGTGTTGATAGTCCTGATATCCAAAAAGGGATTTCTTAATGTTCTGAACTCTGGTTAGTCGAACAGGGCTAGCTGGAGTACGTAGTTCTGCTATATGGTAAGCTGTCTAACAGGATAAAACTCTTTTATACAGGATACATAAATTACTTAAAGAGAAGAATATTTTATGTCAGCTAGGTTGGAACAATTTAACCTCCTAAATGGCATATTAGCAAGCAGGGATATCACAAAAAAGGATTGGGGAATATTTTATTCTGCATATTTATTCTTCTGGAAATTGTTCAATCTGTTGAAGTCACATTGTGTCCATAAYAATATAAATTGATGCAGTTAATCATTTTGCTGAAATATTGAATTAGATACTATTCATTTGATTGATACTACATGGATCTGCTATGTAGTGTGTAATTTTGTGTGCGATTTTGGGGCCATCATTGGAACAAGGATAGTTGTGTAAGTATTAGTTTGCWTCTTCATTTCCTTGGTTTTTCCTATYTCATGGTTACASCTGWTGTACATGTCCATCTTWTTACTTCCATAGAAATCAAATTGCTTTATGGAMCCGTGATATTAGCAAGAAAGCTAACTTTGCATTAGTTTACTAGGTCGGTTTCCAGTAATTTCTACAAAAGCTGTCTAACTGTCTATATCTGAAGTATTAGTTTCTAAGGTTTCCTAATAGAATTTGAAGCAGTTACTGCAGCCTCCTTATGATACTTACACTTCCTAAGAAGGCATAACAAGTATTGAACTTATACTGATCTTTACACCAAGTACAACTGAGTGGTTATTGTTTTTGATCCCCCTTCCACTGCTTCCCTTAATTTTGATGGCTGCTGCTACCAGTTTCTTGGTTTTGCTGTAAGCCTTTAACGCCATTCTTTCCTTTTTGTATAATTTTATCCGTGTCATAAAATCGATATGGCTTTCTGAAAAATTCTCTGCCCTGGAGCAAGAATTGCTAACGGATCATAAGCTGATTTCCTCTGTGCAAAAACTTCCCACAGTTGACCGAAATGGTCCCGCCACTCTTCCTGTGTGGTATAATGTGGTAGATATTGCTTTACTCCTAGGTGCGCTTCCTTGCAGAAGTCTAAAATTCTTTTGTTCTTATTTAAGATGCGTTGTAAGCCTTCAGCTCCTGTGGATGAGGGAACCACATGGAAAAGGAATGCCGCCAAGTAGAAAATATCGTCTTCTGGGGGAACAAAGGAAGTTCTGTTGTCCCACCTGAAAAATATATGGAGATCAATGCATTAAGCAAGAAGAGCCTTTAAGAGTGATTAATTGATTGAATGATTTTATATAGTAGAATGTTACTTCGATTTGTTCACGGGGTAGAGAAGCAGAGGRCCATTATTTGTATCTGTGAGGATATTGCCAAATACTTCTTCAGCAAAGTCTTTTATTTTGCTTTTGGGGATGAGAAGATTTAGCCATGGGTGTGGTATATCCCATAATCCTTTTGCTCGTAATTTTAGTTCTGATGCGTGAACTCGATCCAGGAACTCTACATATGGGACTTCTGAAACAAARAGTGTCGATGGGATGTAGTTAAGTTGAGATAGTAAGCTTTCAGTTTCCTGCATAGAGCAAAGACATASTGAGAATCATTTCGTCGTAYAGTGGTGAGCCAAGGCTAACTAGATCACAGGATCATGACATGCCTCACCTGGCTTATGGTGTCGATGTTTTCAGGATTAAAATTTTTGGTTAACTCTAGACAGTAGAGAGTTCTTCCRTCTGATACAAATTGGCTAGCTTGTACCGGATCATGTGGAATGAAAGATGATGATCTCCATTTATTCACTAGACCTGTTTTGTTTATCATCACAAATCCTTCTATGTAATCGAATGTATGCTCTGCAGTTATTAAGTACTCCTGGTCTTGAAAAAATGTGGAAAAATCTGAGTAAAGTACCCTGATCCATTTCACCTGTTGACAAAGTTAAGCATAATTTATGAACTGAACTATGCCTACCAAAATGCTCTCAACAGATTTCTGCAAGCGTATGAACTATATATTACCATCTTTGGTGCTGGTTCCAAGGAGATTCTTGCACGGGTTATTATGCCAAATTGCCCAAGCCCTCCCAAAACACCATGGAACAAGTCAGCATTTTCTTCTTCTGAGCAATTGAGCACTTCCCCCTTTCCTGCAACCAGTTCAGACCTGAACGTGTAAGTGTTGATCAAAGGACGTAATTGTTCATTCTTMTCCTCAATTATCYTTTCGCAATAGCTGGAAGAGTTGGATTTTTTCCATCAAAACGAGCTATCCTAGCTTAGAGGATAACGGGAACTAGCAACTTCTTTATTTTACGTATAATTTGAATAATCGGATGGGACAAAATGATCAAAGCCGCCACTTATACTTTGTCTTATGTTTTTTTATCTACTTCAAGACCAGAGCCTCATAATTTCTTATACAAACCTGTAATGACCTCTAGCTGGTGGACGTTACTGATCTGAGGACCGTGCCGAAATGCCTGCCCACTTATCCCTGCATTGGACAGAGTACCGCCTACTGTTAGATGGAGGTAATCTGTCCAGGACTTGGGTGCTAATCCATATTTAAGGCTTTCATGCAGGATATTAATCCACAGCTCGCCTGCCGAGACATCAATATAAGGGGACTCCCCTAGATTCACCTGCATTTTTTGTTGAAGAGACTTCATGTTGATCACGATACCTTGCTCAGCTTGTGACTGGCCATTGATGGAGTGACCGTGGCCTCTGGCTGCAACTGTTAACCTTGAAGAAGGACCCATTTGCCAAATATACTTTATAGTGTTGGCTATATCAGTAACAGACTTGGGATATAGAACTGCCAAAGGGAGGGAATGGTGCTGGTTGCCATAATCTCTGGCTGCAAATTCATTTGCTTCAAAGCTTAAATGACCTTCAAGAGGTAGTGCCTTCAATGACGATGGAACACTGGAGAAGCAGAGATCGAGTTTACTAATTCCGCAACTTAATAACAGGATCATGAAAGTTCTTACGAAAAGAATATTATTTTGTGTAGCAAAACTAGAAGATGGGTWTTTCATCGTTTCTCCCCTTGTGGATAGTTTGGAAAGGTAGAGGGTCAAAGCCCTTTTAATCTTTTCTCTCTTCTCTCTCCAACTAAAAGCGAAAGTAGAGGCATAGAAGAGCTAAGGGTGAGGGGATGAGGARAGAATTTAAAGAGAGATTTGGGTGGCAGAGTCAACCTATCATCAGTGTCAAGAATCCGTATGAAGACTGTCCACTGGGTGTTGGAGTTTTTATTAAGCTCTTTAGCTTCCAGCATTTGCCAAGTTGAAGACAAAAAGTTGGAAGAAAGAAAGATTWCACAAATCTTTACACTTTTTCACACAGTTTAAACCCAAATTTAACCTTTTCCATCAAAGACAAAGATGTACATAGTCCTCTTCTGATTTACCACATTTAAGGATAGAACTGTGGCATTTACAGGAAAAAGGTATTGGCCTGATCTTCTTGCCTCCAGTCCCTCCTTATGTTCCTACCACTACTACTACTACTACTACTACGAGTACTAGTGCTGATGTCTGTGACTTAAATGCTTTGATTTGATGAGTTTATTGCTTGAAGCCATTGCTGTTGAAAAGCAAACATCGCGTATCTAATTTCAGATTGGATGAGAGGGACTGCCTGACCAGCCTCGGATGATTTCGCAGGCATGGCACCTAAGGGTCCACGCAACACGTGAAGTTCAAAAACGCTTTGCTTTGTAGACGGGAAGACCTATGATTGGTTATCTTGGGACCTCTTTGTGCCGATGTGATTGCCAAGGAGAGGATGAAGGATGGACATGGAGAGGGAWGTCAGRTAAGAAAATGATCGAGATTAATCTCTGCCAAGAACATGAAGCCATATTATTCCCAACAACTGGACAAGGAAGAATCATTCTTTTGTTTGTGTTTGGTTTTGTAAAGCATCCAATATCCTGCTATCTATCATTACATMTTAGCTTTGTTTTTGCTTCTTCGTACAAATGATCTTTAAAAATCCTTGCTTTTTCTGCAATGCTGCACATAGATGGAACCMTCTGTGCTGCTGCAAATATTCCCTGATAGGCGATGAAATCAAAATCACTATATAATAAGAATTTATTTGCTGCCTTTTACAGAGACAAATTTGCTTTTGTGAACTTGGGTCAGTAGCAGGGATAGATTCACACAGCTGTGCTTCTTATTGCTGGAAGATCATTTTGTCTTTGAAAGTGAGATCGAACTGTTTGGAGGTCCATGATGCATCATCATCTGTGTAGCTTAAGATCATGATCTAATGTCGAAGGACCCCGAAATGTATAACKCAAAGGTAGAATGACCAATTTTGRAGAGCCATCCTTCTTGCTGCCCAGCAGRGTATGAATTAGCACTGCACAAGTTTACTAGTTTGGAACCAATTGATAAGAAAATCTCTTTATCACATATTCTGAGAGGACTTCATTATTCTTTTTCCAAACCATTTGCTTCAAAGGGACCACAAAAGTAAGATCAGTGTCGATTCTCGTAGACAGCAAAGCATGGTAACCTAAATGGGACCGTATCAGTGTCTCAATCAAGATTCCAGTTATTTATTTCAAGATTATAAAATTAAGGCTGTAATAATTTGGGATAGATATTGCACTCAATTCTTGAGATCATATATGGGACTACAGTGTCTGAGATGGGGAAGTAGCTAGTCCTTTCCTTTGTGGTTAAAAACCTAATCCTCATTATTTTTGCTTTCTAGAAGGAGACCGACCATTATTAAAGAAATCATAAAGGCTTTGGCCAGCTTAGCTTAGACCAAAAACTAAAAAGGTTTAGCCACTACTGATAATAAAGTTTTCATTACATGGGGGCAACCCAAAGAACACGTATTGGAAAACCCTCATGTTAATGGGACCTCTCTCTTTCTTTTTCCTCCTTTACTTGTGAAAATGTGAACCATTTTTTTTTTCCCCCCTTCTTTTGAAGTCAAAAGGTTAATTTTGAAATTATAGAAGTCAGGGATTGAGGGATAATTTTGTTGGTAAAACATAACATGGAGAAAATGTGTCCTCTAATAGATGTAGATTAACTAACTCTTCTTAAATCATTGAGAGACGTATGAYTAATCTTAATACTTCACTATATTCATAGTGCTAATCAAGTTTATCAACAAGTTATGCGTTACTTAACTAGAAAAAAGTCAGAGAACATTTGTGCCATGTAAAATGAAGATTGTAAGTAGATGACAAAAGAGTGTGTAATGATAATGATGATATAATGTTAAGAGTGCTATTGGTTCATTGGAGATCAAGAATTGGCAAATGATAAAAAGAGTGAAATGGCACTAATGTAGCCGGCCATGATAGGTTGAAGTGCCACGTTAGGTTATTCGAAAATCCTTGTCATGATGCCATGAAAGATTGATTAATGGAAAAAAACAAAAACAAAAGATGGATGTGAAGGTCGATGGTTGGTAGGACACAAACTGTTTTAAGATGCTTTAAACCTATGAGATTACAAAGTCATCAAYTCTACTTATCATGTTCCCTATCCCACTTTCATTCCGCTTTAATCAGTGTTCCCTTGTCTCTTTTCTTTCCTCACAAAACAAACCCTAATTTCATTGGAATCACTCCATTCTCAAGTTTTAACCCTCAAAGGATAATACAATTTCCAGGTTGGCTTCTCTCTGCAACAAWGGACGTAGCTATCYTTGGATTCGCTTTCTGGAAAGGAAACTTACGTTGTCATTTCCAAAGGATAAATAGCTATGTTTATCCGTAAACTTTGCGCATTCTTTGATTGTTGTTCTCAAACTTTTAACCTCCAATTTTGGAGAAAAGGGAATCACTGAATGCCAACACACCGAATTGCTTAAAGCAATATATTTTTGAACATTTTTTCAATAAATATATATATCATTTTTAATATATTTAAATAAACTTTATCTCTACATATTTTATCAAACATCACGATGATTGATATTTAGAACTAAAAAGATTTAATTTGTGAGTTCAAAATTTTTAACGTCCTATACGATCGCAGCGTCATAAGTATAACGTAGTGCCACAAGCCATCGTTCCTCCGTCGATGTAGGCTTGAGAAAAACAAATAGTGTCTTAACATTTTCTCCATGTTTAATGGTTTTAAAATATAAAAGTCGAAATATCTTCCTATGTATAAAATATTTCTAATATTGTGAGTTAAACAAAAAAAAAAAAAAAAAAATCATACTTACAGACGCATACACTACATTCAATAATATAAGTGATTTACAATTTTCATCATCCAAAATAAGTATGCACTCATGATCATTTTGCATTTTGTATATTACTCGAGCAATAAGAACCCTAAAATTAACAAGTGAACTTGAAACAAAATTAGACCTTCAAACCCACAATAAATGAATAGAGTTGATCGCATTTTATGAGGGATCACATAGTTGATCTGGCTCTCAGGTCGAGTATTTTTGGAATAATAACACTCATACATATTCACAATGCCTCTTCTCCAGATAATCCTCAGTCTYCAGTCATAATTTCTGCTAAAGGATTTTCATCTATGCTATGGGCTTATTCTCCTAAAGTTAAAAGCAGGTGAGTTTAGCATTTTTTTTTTTTTTTTTTTTACATCATACAMTGCTTATTAATTAGGAGATTTCATGGAGRGCATGGGAAGAATTGCGTAAACCTAAATGACTGAGAGGATTAGGTTTCAAGGACTTGGATACATTTAATTTAATCTTGCTTTCTTAGCAAAGGAAGGATGGCCTGTTATCCTACTTTCTTCATCATTTGGTATCACATACGGAATGASCATTATTCGGTTATCTTGCAGCTCTACAAGTTACARACAGAATTTTACACCCTGCATCTTCTTCTAATTCAAGTAAAGAGCATGCAGAAGTTGTTGCAAGAGGTTTGAAAGTGATTGTCAAGAGGATTACATTGAAGATGAGGATCTCTCTAACCCATGATATCAAGGCCAAGCTTAGGAGTTAGGGATGGGTTCCTCACAGTTGTTATTGATTGTGAACTTACAAGAAAAGTTGTACACCAACGTTAATCAATGCTCGCTACGCAATAATTATGTTTCTTCTTCCTCTTCTTCTTCTTCACTGTGCATATAGCAGCGCCTCGCTTTTCTGCTACCGCAGCCGCACTCTTGGTGTGAATGCAGAGTAACATCATTCTAATGTGTTATGTGTCTCAACTTATYAGACTTTCAMTCAACTGAATTAATCACCCAAGACTTTCCACTAGAATAAAAATTTCAAGAAATCAAGAATGTTAATTAGTGATGGAAATTAGGATTAGTATGAGAACCTTCCATTCGACTCTCAAGGCAAAGAGTCAAAAGGTCTCCATCACTGCTCTGCTCATTTCTTGGCTYTGATTTCGAATGATTTATGTTATTATGATCTTTTTGCAATGTAAAGGCAGGTATTTGGGCTGAAAATACAAGATTGTAAGAGCTAATTCATGCCATTTATACAACTTTGTAATGTAAATTAAAGGGCACTTCATCATGGATATTACAMGAAGTAGTTTCAAAGTCTGACATTTCAGACAACATTTGCAATGTTTATAATTTTTAAAAAATGGAACAACATGAGAGAGAGACCATTCTCATTGTCTCCATATATATATATGGTCCAGAATGGAGGCTCACTGGGAATATATCTGCTTTTTGATTTCCTCAGAAGCAAACTTATGTCTCGAGAAGCACTACTCTAAAAGAAATTAGTGTTTCTAATCAATATATATGAGCACTATATATAATAAAAAAGCGTAATTGAAGCAACTCTATTTATATACAAAGAGAAAGCCGAAAGGGCTTGCAATAAATTAAGCTATCATATTTTGAAGGATTTCGTCAAAAGTAAAATAGGATTATCATTAAAAGTTTGCCTATTATGCCCCATCAAGAGGAACTCTCCATTTTGATCAAGTTCTCTAGATTGTAGGAGCTCTAGGTAGTTCTCACATAGGAGGTTTTCTCAGAATCAAGACTTCACTTGCAAATCAAAATAATATATTWGTTTATCATCATCTTCACATACTACTTTTGGCTTTCTAGTTATTTCTCTTTCGCCTCTCTCTTANATTGTAGGAGCTCTAGGTAGTTCTCACATAGGAGGTTTTCTCAGAATCAAGACTTCACTTGCAAATCAAAATAATATATTTGTTTATCATCATCTTCACATACTACTTTTGGCTTTCTAGTTATTTCTCTTTCGCCTCTCTCTTAAATCATGCTAAATTGCTGAAGCAACGTAGACCATCAACTTATGGCTTTACTTCATATGAAGGCGGAGGGTATAGGTTTCTCCTCCAAAAGTAGAAAAGAGACTTGGACTCCTACTTAGTCAGCCTTCGAAAGTTTCTGATTTCCACACAAATTGCGGGTCGGTTTCTTCTTCATTTCTTTCTCATAAYCAATCATGCAACTTCGTCAAATACACAAAAAGGAAGGGTTGCATATTATGCCTCTACTCTTTTATCTCCCATTTTATTCAGAATGATCATAAGAGGAACTTGAATTACCCTGAATTACTCGTGGGTCTAACATAGATGACGGAAGGAAGACGACATCTAGTATTATAAGATATTTTCATTCTCGGAGATACTTTCACGACATATGAACCATGCACATGTTCTAAGAATTGCCCAAGGCGTCCATTGATTCCTAGATTCTCCAAATCTGAAGCACACAWTTTCAACTTTTGCTAGTTTTAACAGTCATTAAAGAGAATTGGCCCCATTTTAATTCAGTTCATATACCCGCTTTACAAAATCACGTAATATTTTTTTTAAAAGAATATTCCCAACTTTCTTAATGAACGACTTATTCCCATTACTTATTATTTTTCCTTTAAARTATTTCTTCTCATTGTATAATGACTTTGACATTCACATAACACGTTGAGTCTAATCTTTAAGAAATCCATGTGCCATCAAAAGGTTGATTAGGTCTATGTCCATTTGACTGGGAARGAACTCCACAGGAGGAAATGTCGGAACTCTGTTGATGGTTACACGAATGGTGCAAGATATGTTCACTTTCACGAATGGAAGTGGTATTGTCCATTTGAATCTTTTGACTTCAACTTTACCATTGCTTCTTTGGTCAAAGTGAAAGTGATTTTGTCTTTGGGTACTTCATTTCTAGAAACTAAATTGCCTTAATTATTTAAAAGTATGGACCACCCACCAAACACTTGTTGCTTGCAACCCTTAAAATTTCTCTTCTGAGGTATTGTATTCATGGGAATGCTTTTAAACACGTGCATTCATTTGAATAGATATTCACATGTTAATATATATATATATATAGCACATCATTTATGGCGTATCTTTGAGGATTCAAGAATAATTTTCAAAAACTTCAGGGATCAAAACTCAATCGTTTACATTCTGTCCTTGGATGAATATAAATAGATTATTTTCTCAAAGGTTATTTTATGAATAATCATTGGAGGAGGGTGACTATACATAACCACCAAATTGAACAAATTAATAGCCCAGCTCCTCTTTGAGAATGACTAAAGAAATTTGTTCTTTGCCATCACCATCTTCACAGTTTCAACAATTGAATGTTCGTTTTCTTCACATTGATTGATTGATTTTCATTCGTCATAGGTCATTTTAGCGATTTTGGCATGAACTAACACTACTTACAATTGAATATAAAGCCTTCTTTTATTGATGCAGACCATTACCTTCAATAACTTGAATGAATATCCAACTACTCACATGTGTTCCACTTGAGTATGGGAGTAGTTTGGCTCCTTTGCACCAATACATTTTTGTGAATGAATGACTAGTCATAATTTTAGTAGCGCGACAAGTCTTAATTCCTATCAAAAGTTATTTATTGCATTTCTTTCTTCAATGATATAAATCAATCATAAGACAATACATTTCCATAAATATCATGAGATCTCGACATAWCTTCTTCTTCTTTTTCTTCATCTTAAGACAATGATTAGTAMCAAAACTAGCAATTTWGATTAGATCCAATTATATGTAAGATTAGGACCTCGCATWTGAGATGATGATAATAATGCAATAGGGAAGCACTAATTGTTTGTAGCCATGCAAAATTGAAGTCTAAGATATATCATATATTCAGCCTAGCTASAAGACTCCTTTCCATGAMCATCTAGTAACCACAAAAATCAAACTAGCCATGATAGTGATTTAGAACCAAATAGRCCATAAGATACAAAAAGAAACATCGCTACAAATTTTACCTAACTTGCCAATCTCRAAGAAACAAACAAGGTCAAGGATGACTTCAATTTAAGTAGGATTTTATTTGAASCTTGTTCATTAAKACTTATTGTTATCGGTTTAATAACTTAAATTAGAATAACGTCTTAAATCCCAAAATTAATAAATATTGTAYTCCCCATAACCAAGTTTCTATTAAAACATTATTTTTCAAAAACATATTTTAAATACTCCATACTCGTATATTTATGTATCTATTTATTTTGTGGTCCTTCCATAATTATCAATAAATGAATCAAAAGGGCCCAAAACATGAAAAAGAAAAGAGAGGGAGAGAGACTTGTAGTAAAGCTACTGCTCATAAATAAATCATAAAGAGAGAATATTATTAAATTCATTGGAGCCACCCAACAAATGTCTACCCTATTCAAGACTAGCGATTATCATAGCCATCGAAGACTATAAATGGCTGCTGTCTCGATCTKGTGGATACATGGTTTAGCTCTCGCACCAAAAAATATTTCTTTTTAGAATTAAGAAAAGTGAAAAAAATATTTATGTTAAAAAAWTTTAAATTTGTGATTATTTAGGAATTTTTTCCTTCGAATTTTATTTTCAACAGAATTTTATAATTTAAAAAGTATATTTTAATTAGAAAATTTTCTCTCTCAAAAAGCGTAAATAAATAAATTTTTAAAGTGCGAGAAAAAAAGTTTCCCAACCAAAGGTGGAATCCAGATGAAGCCAAAACTAGGTAGTACATTTACCTTTACTTTTTTTTTTTTTTTTTTAAGCTTAGACCATGACAATATTTTTTGCTTTAATGAAAGGCAGTTGTAGTCTTAAACAATTCATAATATTCTCTTTATCAATAATAAATGAATAATAAATGAAAAATAAAATAATTTTCATTATAAGTTTATCTGATTGACCATTGTGGTGGAAATCAAATGAATTTGTTTATGCAGAATTTCATATTTATGTTTTTATTTTATCATTATTATTATTTTTTGGTTGGTAATCAGTRCTTTTGCCGTTTGAGTCGTATTGATTGATCCTCAACATATACTTGAAAGCCCAATCCCTAGATATGTCAGATGGGCTTTTAAAATTTGACCCCTGATGGDCTTCTGTACTAGTGAAATGTGCTTTTTGTCCTTTTTGTTTTTTTTTTTCTTTTTGAAGTAAAATATATTACTTTCATGTTTTTGAAGTAAAACATATAAACTTTCATTCATTAGGAAACTTTTTCTGCAATACAACAGAAAGAACATTGTTTGGTACAGAATCCATCCAGAGGTAACTAGAATCCATACAACATCTATTCTGAGCTAAACAATGAGTTGGGACACTTGCCCTCCGCGGGACATTTTGAATATTCTTACAATTAAGGGCAATAGCTTTCAATTTAGCAGACAAACAGAGATGCCCCAAAAGACCATCTTCGACATCATTGTGTTGAAGGTGTTGTACTGCCATTAAACTATCAGACTCTAATTCAAAATCATCCAAATCCAAATTCTCAGCCAAGAAAAACCAAAAGTAATAGCCGAGATTTCCACATTTTCTGTAGTTGTACAATGCACAATCCCGACCAGCCCATGAGGCTTGTATGTTTCTGCCAAGCCTTAATGCCAAGCTCCATCAACATCCATCGTAAAGGTCTTAAAGGTTGGAGGTGATAAAATAATAAGAGAGATAAAAAAGACTATAACTTTATTCAAGTAAAAAGATGATGAACTAATTCATAGTATCAATATAAGAGGCCTATTTATAGATTACTAGGCTATCAAAAAACTAACAAAGACAATCCTAATTTAACTCTATATACCAAATTCTAATATTACTAAAATTCTAATATAGTAATACCTTTAACATGCCTTCTCAAACTTACGATGTTACAGCGACAACCATCGAGAGTTTGCCAACTAGAAAATGAAAACGAGGAGTGAAATGAGACTTAGTGAAGAAATCTGCAATTTCGAAGAAGATGGGAGAAATGGCAAAGTTATATTGCCATGTTTGAAATGATGATGCATAAGATGACAATCAATATCAATGTGTTTGTTTCTTTCATGAAAAACCAAGTTATGAGCAATCTGAATAGAACTCTTGTTGTCACAATACATAGGAGTTGGACGAGAAAGATGCACTCCCATGACTGCAAGTAACCAATGCTACCAAACATTCTCTTGAGTAGTAGATGCCATAGCATGATATTCTGCTTCAGTTGAAGATTGAGAAACAATAGACTGTTTCGTGCTTCTTGTCCAAGATATAAAAGAATTACCCAAAAAGATACAGAAACCAGTAACAAATTTACGCTCAATGAGATCAGTCCCATGATTAGCATCAGAGTAAGCACGTAATTTCAAGGAAGATGTGAATGAAAGTAGAAGACTCTGATAAACTATACTCCGAAGATATCTCAAGATACGAACAACAATTGCCCAATGAACTGTAGTGGGAGAAGCAACAAACTAGCTAACAACGTGAGCAACATATGCAATATCTGCACGAGTAATAGTAAGATAAACTAAGCTTTCAATAATAGTATGATATAAAGTAGGATCTGGY
This sequence comes from Rhazya stricta, assembly GCA_001752375.1. Classification (NCBI taxonomy): domain Eukaryota; kingdom Viridiplantae; phylum Streptophyta; class Magnoliopsida; order Gentianales; family Apocynaceae; genus Rhazya; species Rhazya stricta. The sequence continues at coordinate 5,227,557 of MEJB01000010.1, read as the reverse complement.
AATCRTGGACCATCAGAAGAAGAAAATTTTGCATTAACCTCAATGGGAGTATCAACAATTTTATTATTAGTAAGTCTAGCCCGTTCTAGAATGTCTGCAACATATTTTGATTGAGAAAGAAGATAACCTTTAGGTGAGTAGGTAACCTCAATGCCCAGAAAGTACCTTAAAGAACTTAGATCCTTCATGTCAAACTGTCTGGCTAACTCAGCCTTCAGAACTGAAATACCATGAACATCTTCACTAGTAATAATCATGTCATCAACATATAAAGAAAGAATGATACGACCTACATCATTACATTTAAGAAATAGTGCAGAATCATGATTACTAGGAGTAAATCTAAGAGAACATATCATAACAGAAAGTTTCTCAAACCAAGCACGAGGTGCCTATTTGAGACCATATAATGCCTTCTTGAAATTACAAACATACCTAGAGCAATGTGTAACACTCAGAGGGGGTTCCATGTAGACTTCTTCTTGAAGATCTCCATTCAAAAAGACACTTTTAACATCAAGTTGAGACATAGGCCATTGTCTAACTGAGGCAATTGCAATAAGAGTACGAAGAGTAGCCGTTTTTGCAACCGGAGCAAAAGTCTCTTCATAATCTATACCCTTTGCAACCAACTTAGCTTTGTATTGCTCAATGGACCCATCAGAATTAGTTTTGATTTTATATACCCAAGGACAACCAACAACATTCTTACCAGGGGGTAGAGAAACCAAATCCCAAGGTACCTATCTTATGCAAAGCAAAAAGCTTCTCATTCAAAGCTTGTTGCCAACATGGATCAAGAATTGCCTCGTTATAGGAAGTATGCTCAAAGAGACCATGAATAGTAGCTAAGAAAGAAGTAAAAGATGAAGAATAACAAGAATAAATAAAATCTGGTAATTTAGTGGACTTACGAGTGTGTGTGGATTGACATAGAGGTGGATCTGCAATCTCAGATGGAGCTTGAGAAGGGACAATAGGAGAAAGGGGAGCCTCAAGTACATCAGCACCTGTAGAAGTAGTATGAACTTGTCAAGTATAATGATGAGGTAATGGAAGAAGAACACCAGAACAGACATATGAAGTATTAGCAACCTGAGACTCCAAAATTCTAGAATCGTTAGAAAATGGATCAATATGAATAAGATCAGACCTAGCCAAGTTATGGGTAGTCGAGGGTATAGAAAAGAAAGGTATATGTTCATGAAAAACAACATGACGAGATATGTAAATTTTTTGACTAACTGGATCAAAACAACGATACCCCTTTTGACCTGTAAAATAACCAAGAAAGACACAAACAACAGATCGAGAGGATAATTTGCTATGTTCTACGTGAGGAAGAAGAGCAAAACATGTGCACCCAAAAACTTGAAAGGAAGAATAATCTGGAGCATACCCATATAATTTCGCAAAAGGAGAAAGACTAGATTTATGAGAGGATGGTATTTTATTAATCAAAGTTATTGCAATAAGAGCTGTCTCACCCCAAAAGACATATGAACAGAAGCAGATAATAAGATAAACCTTGCAGTTTCTAGAATATGTCTATGTTTTCTTTTAGAAACACCATTTTGTACAGGAGTATTAGTACATGAAGTATGGTGGATAGTTCCATCTAATTCAAGCAACTCACAAAATTTATTTGAAGTGTATTCCCCACCCAAATAAGTCTTGAAACACTTGATAATAGTGGAATGTTGAGTTTTGACAAGAGCCCAAAAAGATTTATATATCTCAAAAAATTTAGAACGATATTTCATTAAATAAACCCAACAATATCGAGTATGATCATCAATAAAAGAAACATAATATCGAGACCCTCCTTTAGTGGAAATAGGAGAGGGCCCCATACATCAGAATGAACTAAATCAAACGGGAAAGAAGAAATAGAAATACTTAGATTAAAAGGTAAGGCTGAAAATTTTGCAAGTTTACATCCACTATAATCAGAGACATCATGTGCTTGCAAATTTCCTAAAACCCCTGTGGACACTAAAAATTTTAAACGAGAAGACGAAACATGACCAAGATGAGAATGCCATAAATAAAATTTAGAAGAAGAATGATTCAAATGAAAAGAAGATATATGACACTATTAGCGACAGCAATTGGACAGTGACAAATTGTGAGATCTCCAATGTTGCTACTTCAACGGACACTGAGCCTTCCAATGACCTTTCTACTTGCAAAGACTACACGTGCCCATAGGGACTGGTATGTAAAGAGGCACTGTCAATATAGAAGGACTCACAGTAGAAGAGCTGCCCTTGGCCGGATCAGATTGGAGTCGAATTTCTTCGACCAATAACTCATTGAGGACTGAGTTAACAGTTGGTATTGGGGAACGATGTAAAATTAAAACTTAGAGCCCTTCAAAATCGTCGTGAAGAGCCATCAAAAACTGCACCAATCTTTATTGTTTTCTACGAACAATATAGGTATCACACGTCTTTAATTCCTCTGATTCTGTAAGAGCTAGTTGATCCTATAGATTTGTCATAACAGAATAGAACTCCTGTACACCCATGTCCTTTTGACGAAGAGCTCATATGTCAATCTCCAATTGATATTGTTTGGCAAAATTTTGTTGGGTGTAAATCATTCGTAGATAATCCCTAACCTGCTTCGCCGTCTCATACTTTGCTAAATGTGCACCAATGGAAGTTGCATAATCGGTAGCAGAAGTTTTAGGCTTCTCAAAATCACCAATAACATAATTCCATTTTTGTTGATCCTTGAGAGAATTTCTCATAACATAACTCCAATACGAATAATTTTTACTATTATATGTCACATTGATAGTCTGAAGCAAATCATCACATGCAATAGCTACGATAAGAGACGAACAAGACCAAACTCCATAAGACAAAAAACTCTTAAAAAAAAATTGAGATTAAACTTCTCCCCAGGAAACCTGCTCTGATACCATAATAAGATAATAAGAGAGATAGAAAATACTAGAACTTTATTCAGATATAAAGATGATGAACTAATACATAGTATCAATATAAGAGGCCTATTTATAGATTATAGGCTCTCAAAAAAAACTAAGAAAACAGTCCTAAATTAACTCTATATACCAAAACTTCTAATATTACTAAAATTCGACAATCCTAGTTTAACTCTATATACCAAATTCTAATATTACTAAAATTCTAATATAGTAATATCTTTAATAGGAGGATYGGGAGGTTTTCATCTTTGGATAGGAGCAGGTTGTGTAGAATAAGATATATGCAATTTATTGATGGTAGTCCTAAATTCATTTAGATAAATAGTGGCAAAAACTAGCCTCTTAGTCGGGAATTGAATTTACCTTAAAAAATTCATTGTTTCATGCACACCATATAGCCCATAGCATTACTACGATAAGTTCCATCTCATCAATAGGATATGGATTTGGATGCCAGAGAAGATTACATAATTCCTCACGCATGTTTCTGCCTTATGTATAGCAAACATACTTTCTTTCCAGATTTTGGAAGCATATATGCACTTAAGAAAAAGATGCATGTGAGAGCAAAAAGAGCACATAACCGTGGAAAGGCTTGTACGACGCCGAATATTAACTCGAGAAGGAAATATATCATGACTAAGCCTCCAAACCTATACCTCGACTTTGGTGGAACCCATAACTTCCATATTGTAA
>MEJB01000010.1:5215757-5223369 GCA_001752375.1 Rhazya stricta | reverse complement strand
ATTTGGACATCGAACTTGTGCGTCGCCCGTGTAAAGGTCTGCTGCCCAAAATCGAAGCTTGCTGGTTCTTGTTGCTGCCGCCTCAGTCACCGCCTTGCTGCTCATTGTTGTGTGACCTTTGCCCGACCGGATGAGCAATGGTGTTGGAGATTGTTGCTCGACGAGGTGCTTTCAACTCGTCGGCTTCGACCAGAATAGGGAGCGCTCGTCTGTTTGGGCCTTGACCTATAGGTCCAATCTTTTTCCCCCCCATCTGCTCRCTATTGTCTTGCTCGCAGATCATCGTCGGCGTTGCTCTGTGACTTGACCGAGCATCTTCTGGGATGGGGTTGCTACAGTTGGTAGCCAATCTCCTCGGGAAGCTACTCACTGACTGAATTCTCTTAGATATGCCTTTATCTCCCTCTTCTTCTTCTTTGCTCGACCGGAATCCCCTCTGTTTGCGACCTTTCGATTGCCATCCAGAGGAGCCTGATCAGTCTAGCAATAGCACGGAGGTTGAGTCCTCAGCTTGCTGTCGCCGGTTCGTTCATTTCGCTGACTAGACCTTGTGCCATCGCTGTTCTACTCATCGCTGGAGTTCGTCGAAAAAAATTTAGCCCTTGCTGGTTGTTGCCAGTTTCAGAACTGAGAGTACCAGCGGGCACCCAGTGCCTAGGCTCCCAAATGCCCAGACACCTAACGCCTAGACGCCTTAGTGCCTAGACTCTCAGACGCTTAGACGCCCAGGACTGTTGCACGTGCCGTTAGAGTGCACGCCCGAGAACCTAATATAATCCCCGAGACACTTGGACTTTGTGGACTTAAAAGGTGAAAAAATTATTAATTAATATTGAAATTTATGACCTATAAAATTATATCCTAAAGTAAACTTGTAGAGAACATAGATTATGTGTAATACCCGAGCTAAGGAGTTTAAATTGTAACATTAAAAAGACGTGATAATTGGTAATGTGGGGACTAAATGTGGATTAATAATTGGCAAATGACATTGTTGGAATGAACGCTGAATATCTAAATTGGGACAATCGAACTAAATAGACTTTCCTTCTATGATCAAAATTAGGTCGTTTCGGGTGCCTTAACATTGAGAACAATCGAGGGATTTTACTTTGCAATGCACATAAGAAACCTTTAACATGAAGGACTTCGGATAAGTAAATTCTCCCATTCTCATTGACAATAYATGTGTTGTGTGTTATGTGGTGGCGGTATGGGATTGTGTTGTGAGATGTGATTAATTGTGTATAATGATTTGTATGTATTTCATATCTTGTACCCTTTTTATGTCGGATGGTATGTTAAATACAATTGTATGCATTTCATGTGATGGGCATGTAGTCAGTGTTCTAAATCATTCCTGGGTGAGCCATTCATACATTTAGATGTGAATGGTTTAGGAAATGAAATTTGAAAAGGAATGTATTTTATAAATTATAACGTGTTCAGAAAAATGTTAAAGTTTTTGGAAAGGAGTGTAAACCTAGCCATGAAGGATGTGAGTGGGAAATAGGGCGTGGGGGATCGGCGCATCCGACCCTACCCTCGGGGAGGGTAGGTAATGATTCACCTCGGGGACGTGAAGAGATGAAAGAATGTTAACCGCTTTATGGTACTACCAATAGGAATGTAATCGGGTTCCAAATAAAAATGGCAAACTGCAAGCCTAATGGTTAGGCGTTACACTTAGTGAGGTCACGAATAAAATGAAATGGAATGTTTTACAAATTATATATTTTGAAGGAAAGGTTTTGTTAAGAGATTTCGAAAAGGGAATGTTTAGAAAGTTTTCATTTAAAAGGCAAAATTTTATAAATTCATGACTTGTAAGGCATGTTCATGCATGAGATTTACTTACTAGGCTTTATAGCTCATTCCATTTCCCTTATCTTGCATTTCAGGTGATGTGTAGCCAGATGATGCAAGTAAGTCGCTTGTGGGCAAACCATGATACCCTAGAATTAATGTAAATGAATGTTATGGATTAAGATGGTTGTTGACTAGAATTTTTTTTTTATTATTAAGTATTTCTTATTTGATTTAATTATTTTGGATTTTCGTAAATTCGTGTGAGTAAGTAAGTGGTGACATTCCCAAGTTAGAATAAAGTTCCTAATTTGGGAGTGTTACACATATAGCCTGCTAGTAAGCTCCATTACCATTAGCCAAAGAAGATGGAATGGAACTGAAAATAACCTATTAGGCTCATAGTGCTATAAAAGCCTATCCTTACATTCCATGATTAGTAGTGGTACTTTAAGAATTTCTTCAACATCTCTTGGCAAGAAGACGGATCGAATCAGAGAAAAATTCCACCTTGGCGTATTTTGAGAAATAAGAGCTTCAATTGGAACATTGGAAGGTAGAACCGGATTGGGGTTAAGGATTTTGAATTCAAAAGTAGTGGTCAGCCAAGGAGTATTCCAGATGCCAATACAATCCCCTTTCCTAATCATCCAACATAAACCTTGCCTCAACATTTCTCAGCTTCCCAAATACTACGCATGTAAAGGATGGCCTGTATCCCAATTTTGCTTGCACGAAATCCTTTCGAGGAAAATATCTAGCTTTGAGTATTCGAGCCACAAAGGAATCCCATTGCATCAAAATGCGCCATCCTTCCTTGGCCAAAAGTGCGAATTGAAAGCTTCCAGGTTTCTAAAGCCAAGTCCACTATCCACCTTGCGTTGACATAATTTAGACCATGATCTCCAATGTATACTATGTCATATTTTCTTGTACCCCTCCAGAATCTATTATGATAGAAGATAATTAAGAACAAAGAGTTTGCGGCAGAAGGAAACAAGATATTGCATACATTGCCATTATAATACCCAAGATTTAGTTTTCTTTTTTCGAACTTTATATATAATTATATAATTTATATTCTAATCCAAAAATTAGATTATATTCATGACTTTTAGTTAATTGAGTATTTTACAGCAGAAGAGTTGGAAACCGAAACGTTCGATGTGCCAATTAGAAATAAATAATTATTTCTTTGATTTATTATTTGTTATGCGTTAATGTGTGAGTACATTTATTTAAAAGTGCAATTTTATTAATTTAATTTAATTAGAATCTTAAATAATTAATTTAGGTCTCACTTGTTAAAGCCCGTTCTCTTCCTATTCAAACCTAAAATCAGAATTAGAATTCAGTTTGGCCCAGAAGAAAACTAATAGATCTTAATTTAGTTTAGCTTAGTTAATTAAGGAATAAAAATGGCTCATGAAAGAATTTTGGTTAAGGTTAAGTTAGTTTTAAAAAAAATTAAATTGAAGAATTACTTTTCAACTTCTTCAACCAAAGGGACCCTAACCCTAATTTCCAGTCGCCTCCATCCTTCTACCCACCCCAACGCTATCCTCACCTCTTCTCTCCTCTTCTCTCCCCTCCTCTCTCTCCTCGACTGAACTCTACCATAGCCACGACCAAATCCGAGCTGCTCGTATCAGATCTGTGACCGCCCGGGGCCAGATCGCTACTCTTAATTGGTCGAAGCCACTGTTGCTCATCGCACTTGAAGTTTGCTCTCATTTGTGTGAGCCATCTAGATCCATTCACGTCTCTAGAATTTACTGCTCGGATGCTCAGCTGCACGGTCAACCATGCGATTTGCTCCCCATCGGACTGTGCCCACATGTAGATCTACAACTTATCATCGACCAGGTGCCTCGCGATTTAAGTGCTGCTCAGTCAGCCGCTGCTTGATCAGGGCATCACTTCGCCGAATTTGCACTTACTGCCTCTCACCGTCCAGCCGCCTCTCGTCAGAATAGATCACAGGGAAGTTGATTAGAAAACAGAAATGTTAGAAACACATTGCTGGAATTTGCATAGGCACCCAAGCAACTAGGCGCCCAGGTAACCAAGCGACCAGGCGCCATGCACCATCTTTGAACCAGTTACGCGCATGTAGCACATGCACAACTAGGATTGCCATTTGCACGTGCGGAGCATAGTCTTTTCCCGAGAGCGAATTGACGCCATTATATCCTAGACTTGATACCACACCTAAGGTTCAGGATTCAAGGTAAATCCTTTGTTTCTTTAATTAAATTAACCGAATGACCAATTTTTATATTATGTGATAATAAATAAGGAAAAATATGAAATATATTTAATTGAAATCTAAGTTAGTACGATCAAGTAAAAAGAGAATATAATTTTAGAAATATATGGAATATAATTTAGGGCGAAAATTGGGTTTGTACGATAAAAGAATGTATATTGTGATTAAGATTATTATTGTTGTTTTAAGAACAATTAGGAGTCATGAAATTAAATTCTACTACTAGTAGTTCGATTTGTATTAACATGAAAATTAAACTTGGGAATTATTGGTTAAAGTCATCATAGGAAAAATGATGAAGGTATTAACGGTAAACACCTATATTAAATGAATATGTTTGGTTAAACAAGTCTCAGATGAATATTTTTTGTACAATAATATTAGRATACTGTGTCACATTGACGTTGTGGGCTACTAAGACACCCCACTAGCGACTTAAAGTAAAATTTTACTAAGGATTACAAGTAAGTAAACTCCCTCATTTTTCATTATTGTAGTGAATGTGTATTGTTATTATGATTGAATCTCAATGTAAATTGAATGTGAGTTTATGGTTTATATTGATGTTAAGTAAATCACCACATTCTCATTTATTTGATATGAATGTATTGTTGTTATGATTGAATCTCTTTATAAGACTTGAATGTGAGTTCATGGTTGTAATTGGATTGCTTTTATGTCATATGGTTTACGGTTTTATTTCAAGCATGTCAATTTTTCTACTTGATGACATGTTGGGAAGTTTAAGTTCAGAGTTATGCGATTTGTGTTCATGTGCATATAGTCTATAGTATTTTGCACAATTTTTGGCATGGACATAATCGTGAATTTAAGAAAGCAAATGTTTTGAGGAATGAAGTATTAGAAGGATGTGATTTTTATGTTAAATGGTTTCCAAACGTAAAGAATTTTGAAAGGGGTGTAAAGCCTAAACCATGAAATGTGCGAGGGGGAAATGGGGCATGGAGGACCGGCGCATCCGACCTAACCCTCTTATAGGGTAGGAAAATAAGTAATGTTTACCTTGTGAAAGGAAAAGTTAAAGTAATGTTAATTACTTTGCAGTTTTACTAGTAGAACATGATCGGGTTCCAAATAATAATTGCCAATTATAGAGCCTAATGGCTAGGCATTACACCAAGTGAGTTCACGATTTTGTGAGATGGAAATATTTGGAAAGTTTCGATGAAAAGGAAATTTTTGGAAAGTTTCACTATTTGAAAAGAAAGTTTTTCAAAAGTTTTGACAAAGYGAATTTTTGAACATCATGACATGTAGTGCATGATACACGTATTCATACATGGGATTTACTTATTGAGCTTAGTAGCCCATTCCATTTTTCCCTTATTTTAAGTTTCAGGTAACGATTAACCAGAAAGATAATTTGGATCATGATACACGTATTCATGCATTGGATTTACTTATTGAGCTTAGTAGCTCATTCCATTTTTCCCTTATTTTAAGTTTCAGGTAACGATTAACCAGATGGTGTGTGAGATCGTTTGGAGCAGACTTTAATACCCAAGAGTTGTTTTGTTAATTAAATTTTCTATTTATTTATGAACTTGTTGAACATTTAAATTTTATTCATTCATTTTCAAAAGCTTCTGTTAGAATTTAAATTTATAAGTATTAAGTTGATGACATTTCCGGATTAGAGTAGTTTCTGATCTAGAGGTGTTATAGGCATGCCCTACAACACAACTTTTATTAAGGTTTTCGTCGCAGCTTGAGACAATAGTTTTTCTTTCCATCCTTGAATCTTTTTCCATATTCGATCCTTAAGATAAGAGAATACCCATTTCTTTGATTTGCCGATAAGATAGGGAAGTCCCAACTAAACTCCACCTTGTTCAGCCTTGGACATTTAACTTAGTAAGGATATCTTGTTTTAGAGTAGAGGGAAGGGACTTAGCAAAGAAGACGAATGATTAACGAAGATTAATATCTTAACCAGAGGCCAGCTTATATTTATGGATGAGGTTTGGACATTGTGATATGAAGCTTTGAGAATTAATAAACTGTCATCCGCAAAAAAAACATTAGAGATCATTGGTGCCCCTCAACAAATCTGTAATCCCTAAAGCTAGTTATGATTTCATGAATTATGTAGTAACATGGAAAAGCCTTCGGTGCACAAGACAARGAGAAATGGTAAAAGAGGATCTCCTTATCTCAATCCATGGGATGGCCAAAAGACATCAGAAGGTTTGCCATTTACACATTACCTATTAAGAGATTGAAGTTACATATCTCATTATGATGGATACTAGGCTGGTGCGAAACCCAAGCTTGATCAGAGTCCATAGTAAATAATTCCATCTCCCTCGATCATATCCCTTGCCTATGTTAAGCTTTCGTGCCAAATGGAGGTGGAGTACTCTTTTATTTCAACCAATGAAATACTTCCAAACAATCAATACATTGTCTGCTATTTGCTGATCTTTTACAAAAGCACATTAGGAATCATCTACCATATATGGTAAAATCTGCCTTAGTCTATTAGCAATTACCTTCGCCATTATCTTATACAAGACGCTGCATAAACTTATAGGATGATAGTGAACAACTGTTTCAGCTTGATTTTTCTTAGGCATAAGGACAATGAATTTTGATTATGTGGTTGCAAATTTGCTTCCTCATTCAAGAATTTAAGCAGATACTCAGTAATTCTAGGGCCTAAGATTCCCCAAAGATTTTGGAAGAATCCAGCATGATATCCATCTGGCTTAGGTGCCTTAGTAGGGTGAAAAGAATTAAGAGCTTRATGTATTTCATGTGGGCTGAAAGAAGCTTGTAGGGATTGTTGTATCTGATATTCATGTTTGGGTTGAATGGTATTCCCCATCAAGCCATCTAGATCACCCACAACATCTGAATCCTTAAAGAGATTTTGGAAATAAGATAAGATTAGTTGGCTTATTTGATTTGGTTCAGTAATGCAGTTTTCTTGGGGATCAACCAGATTATAAGTAGAATTGCGTTTGCACCTATAATTTGCACAGTGATGAAAATATGTGGTATTATGATCCCCATGTTTCAACCAATTTGAATGTGGTTGAGTTCTCCAATATTCTTCCTATGGTATTATGTGGTATTAAGAGGGTATTCCATTCTCTTGGATGCCTCAATATTTTGTTGTTTAGGAGCTTGAATGGCAAAAAGATGGAGAAGATGATCARAGGCTTGGCAAATTTGTGATGAAAGATTTCCATATTTCCTTTTACTCCAAGTAAACGACCTATTAGAAAGAGATTTGAGACCTGGAAGGATTTGATTTCCATGTTGGGGCCAATGAGCTCAAGTGATCTCTTCACATTCAGAGTCACAGAACCAGAATGGTTCAAAACAAAACAACCAAACCGTGTCTTCGAAATTGACCATCTGCTGTATTTGGGTTATTTTTAATAATGAATGGTGAACAATTGGGCTTATAAGGAGAACCATGATGAACTATAGCATTCAGTGTGAAATATCTCCAAGCATCATTACCAAGGGCACAATCCAATCTAACCCAAACACTACCCGTCCTTTTGC
>MEJB01000010.1:5158257-5210757 GCA_001752375.1 Rhazya stricta | reverse complement strand
GATATAGGTTTTACTGCAGGGATTACTTCTATTCTAAACTCGACATCTTTATTAAGAGGTAATGAAATTAGTTCTACAGAAAATATGCCAGGGTATTCCTTAACCACCGGCACTTTCTCTAAACATTCTGGCTCTGATATTTAGTTTATCAGTTATGCTAAACACGCTTGAACACCCTTGCTCAAAAGCTTCCTAGCTTTAACCCCAGAAATTAATTAACTCATAGCATTGGTCTTTCCTCCAACGGGCATACTTACAAGGAACTTAAAGGGCAATTCAGCATTGGAAATCAGCAAATAATTCATGAAATGTGGTGCAGCAAATGACTGGGTAGATCGTAGGTCTATCAATCCCCGAGCTGGTTTAGAGAAGATTAGGAGAGTACCTTCGATCACATTGGCATTCCCACACACGTCTCATTTTTCAATGGCGAGTACCTAGCCATAACTAGCAGCTTGCGTCCTTAACTCTCGCAGATGCTCAAGTTCCAGATATTTTGAAGCTAAATTCCCTAAGTCTCATTCCGCCTAACTTTGGGCAATCTGTTGCTCGATGTTTTGCGCTTCAACAAAGTAGACATAAGTTATTCTTCAACAAACGTTCCCTTTCAGAGCGTATTGATTTCTTATAGCATTCGCACAAGGAACTGATCCTTACATCCATCGGGGTTTGGTCTTTCTTCAATTTTGTTTCTTACCTTACCCTGACCATTTACCTCAACTAGGGAGCTTATGAGAGTGACTACCTCGCAACTGGTATGACTGTGACATTTGTAATGCCTTCACTGCTGCCGCATAGGTAGTAAGGGGATATGGGGCTAGAGCCCTCTGTAACTCTAGACAAAAGCCTTAATGAACTGCCTTATCTTATTTTCCTCTATGTCAATCAATCGCCGGCAGTACTTAGATAACCTTCTAAGTTCAGTGACGTACTGAGCCACTGACATAGAGCCTAGTTCGAGAGTGTGAAATTGGTCCTCCCTATGTTCCGATATCCACCTAGGTACGAACCCGCTCGGAATCTCTCTACAAAACTTTTCCAAGTTCTTGGTTGCCCTTCTCCTGTCCAGGATTCGCTTATCTGTACCCACCACTCCCTTGCTGGACCTCTGAGTCAAAAAGAAGCAGATGCTACTTTTTTTTTTTTGGTCAAAATACTATAGGGTCTGATATATGTCCTCAAGCTATCAAGCAAACTTCTGTCTTATCCTCTTGTTCGGCCTCTCTCAAGTATTCGATAGGTCAAAATTTCAATAATCTTTGTAAAGCTTCATCGTTATCTTGACTCTCTGTCCAATGCAAACTCCCATGTCGTAATGTTGGCTTGATTACGGTTGCTTGTCGATCTAAGGTATGGGGCATAGCTACGTCTTGGTGGGGTAACAGTGTTTTCTATGGTGCTTGAGGACTGACCTCTATGTTCGAGGGAAGTCCCGAGGCCTATCGTCGGGTACCACTCCTGATCTGTCATGACAATCCTGATATCTTATTATACCATTTCACATTCACTACGTCAGTATCACAAACATAGAGCTCTACGAATCCCATATGAGCGTCTTAGTCGCAAGGGTTATCATAGACTACTATTAGCGATAATAAAATCGTTAGCTCCAAATATGCAAAAAACAAAGTCAAATCTCACAATAGGTCACATAAAATCTCCAGTTACTCTAAATTTCATTAGCGATAATGAAACCGCGAGCTCTTAATATGCAAAAAGCAAAGTCAAATCTCACAATAGGTCATATAAATTATCTAGTTACTCTAAGTTTCATTACACTAGATAAATGATTCCTAACAAACAAAATATAGGAAATGGATTACAACAGATGTGCTTTTCCTACCTAACAACGAAAGAAAATTCTCAAACAACTACAACTATGGCAAATTACAGAGACAAAAATCAAATTCTACACTCCTATCCCTAAAGTCACCTCTAGGATAGGTAACAAACATAACAAAACAGTAGACTAAACTGCCTACTCCTAAACCATCCAAAGCCTAGGGACATTCGAGCCGAGGAGATCGACAATAGGGCCCTATTGGATAATCGGGCTAAGGAGGCCATCGCAAAGACTCGGCCAGGAGTTGGGCCGTGGAGCCCTCTAAGAGGGCTTAGTCGGAGGGTTGGGCCTAGGTAGCCGATGAGAGGACTCAGTCAGATGGTTAGGCCATGGAGGCCACTGGGAGGCATCATTGGGGTGGGGCAGTAACGGACAGATTAGACACCTAGCTTTCCTGGCTGAGGGCCTTGAAACTTCTGAACTGGTCCAATAGCTATTGTCGCTCATAACAGAGGAGGTGATTCTCCTCCTCTAAGGCAGCTTGCTTCCCATTCACCTCCGTGAGCCAATGTTCATACTATGAATTATATTTCTGTAGCTGGACAATGATTTTCTAGCCAATCTATTTTAGTCTCCAAGTGGGCAATTTGCTCATCTAGTTCCCTGATTCGAGACTCCAACGCTTGCTGAGCACCAATTTTAGGCATCCTACAACAAAAGTTAAGCCAAACAATATATATCACAAAGCAAAACTATAATTTTTACTTACTTACACTAACAGACTCCAGAATTTAAATCTCCCACAATCCCTGCATATCTCAAACCTGGGCTTTGGTACCAACTATGACGACCCACCGTCCCTAGGTTCTATTGGAACTATAAGGGCATCTCCTGCCTTTTGGCAGGATGAACTAGAAGAACTATCAAATCTTGGAGCTCAGGAAAGGGTAAATACAATTAAATATTCAAAGGAACTAAAACCATAAATAGAATAATAAAAGTCTATTTAAGTACATATCCTTACAATGTTAAAACTCCCAAATATACAAAACTAAACTTCACAATTTTACAGACCAAAAAAGAAGAGTACAACTCCCAAATGACATTGCATATGCTACAACTTCCACAAATCTCCAAGCATCACAAAAATCACAATACTGCAAAACTCCTCTAGTCCCAAAATCACCTGAACTCTCTAAGTGTCTGCACTTGTTAGTAGAAAGTGCGAGAAAAATCAGTGAGCTAGGCTTAATAAGTCCCGTCATAGGTGGACTATGTAAGTTGTAAACAATAGTTCAATTGTGTATGATTTATTCTGAAAACATAATGAAAAATAAAAGAATCTTTTAGAAAATATTCAAAATATGAAAAAAGCTAGGTAAATTGCATTGAAGTAGTTAATGCTCAATGCAGAATACAATTCAAAGTGAGATAGTACCCATTAACCACCTGTCTAATTTGTTGGGGTCAATGTACCTGCCTTATTAGCTTGTATGCGTATGCAACTTTCAACCTTATAACCTCATCAATCAATCAATAGTATCCACTAGTAGGGTAACAAGGAGTTGGCCGCACTCTCGAGTTAAACCTCTTAACTCAAGGCACGAGGGTCCAAAGCGAAAGGTGGGTGATTGATATGCGACCATCTACCCAATGTATTCCCGGTCCGCCACTGAGTGACTACTGGCTAATACCATATGGCTACCTTGAGAACTGACGCCTTGACGGTTCAAGAGGTCCTTGTGCTAGTGACTAGCCAATTTACAGTACTTTGCTCGCTCGGCCAGTTTCTCGAGACAATGGATAAAGTACTCATCTTTCACAATCACAAGTTCACAATCAATTCAAACCACAATGTCAAATCAATAAAGTTTCTGGAATTTGGAATGACTTTTCAATCAATACTTTAAGTAAACAATGCATACTCAAAAGGAATTAGCTCAAAAACATATCAGAATCATCCTTCTAAAATCATAATAGAAAGTAATCCCGTGCAATGCATTCATGAAGCGTTTTGAAGAACTCACATTAAAATAATTTAGAAGGCTTGAAAATACATCACTAAAGTAACAAAACCATTTATTTTGGTAGTTTAAATAAAACGAAGGGAGTCACCCGTAGACGCAATCCTTCTATAATCAGCTAGTAA
Source organism: Rhazya stricta (assembly GCA_001752375.1). Classification (NCBI taxonomy): domain Eukaryota; kingdom Viridiplantae; phylum Streptophyta; class Magnoliopsida; order Gentianales; family Apocynaceae; genus Rhazya; species Rhazya stricta. Next base: position 5,206,825 of record MEJB01000010.1, on the reverse strand, counting down.
AGATTCAGGTAACCTAAAACACGTAGTAAATATTCCTTTAGATGAATCATTCATCAAACTATGTTGACTTACTAAATTCGAAAGAACAAAACTAACGACGATCATTTCTGCTCAACACAGGTAGAGTTAAGTAAAACGAGCATAATTTAAGTTTTAGACTGAATTTCCTTACATCTTATAAGGAAATGACAATAAGACAGAGATATAACCATTCATATAAAATGTTCTTAATTTAGAGCCACAGGTGAAATGCAATTTTGCTACAACAGTAGGTTTCAACGTTTATCGAATAAATCTGGCAGTGTTATTTAACTTACTAATATCTCAAGTTATCCTATGACTCTCCTAAAAACTTTTATACCAATCTAACCCTAAGGAAGAGTCCATTCTTTTTATGTTGCAGTAAGGGTAAATAGATAGAAAGCTATGCAAACTGAACTAAATGGACAGTCTTAGGTATATAGTTTATACCTTGGGCTCTACTAAATTTATCCTCATGAAATCAGTCTCATTTTAGTTCTAACATATCTATGAAGCCTTAGTACCTAGAAGAGTATGGTTAAGTACAGAATTTCAATAAAACAATCGGGTATAGCAAAATCAAGCTTAAACTGACAGTGTTTAGAGTTTTGATCATAACTCTAGTTCTAGAAACCCTTTTTGAGTGAAAATAGTCTTAAATTGTTGCTAAGAAAATTATATTTCTAGCAATATATCACATTTACCTTAAAAATGCACAATCAGGTCACAAATTCCTTAAGATAGTGGGGTAATAAACATTCAAATGAAACTAGCAGCCTATAGTGTCTTGTCCATAACTTAAGTTTAGGTAGGATTCTTATTTGAACTAAGTCTTATTTTAAACCTAAGAAACAGGGTTATGTAACCATTATAATAGTATCCTATAATTAGGTTCCAGTTAGATAGTTAAACCTCAAGAAAAATAGGACAAACCATGCACATCAACAAAATTCTAGCTTTTCCTTCTAAGAGTAATACCAGTTTAATTAGCCTAATATACAGGTTAAGTTCAATAATTATGGAGCATTTGATGGATTATGGAACAGATTTATTGCACTAATAATATGTTTATCGATATTTTATCCGTTTAGGACTCTTTGGAGGTAGTGGGAGAGAATGAGGCATTWTTGGTGCATTTTGAGGCAAAATTCCAGCAATGCACGAAATAGACTGCACGGGCACGAGGATGGATGAATTTTTGAAATTATTTTCCATCTTGAAGATTAGCGGGAAGATTCCTATTGTTTTGGGAGGATTAGGAGATATGTGTCCAGTGTAATTAGGAGTTGATTTTCAGAAAATACTTACTTCCTTAATAGATTAGAATTTTATTATTACTATTAGGTAGTTGAGTTTTATTAGGATTCGGTGAGTTTCCTAATCCTATATATATGGGATAGGAAGTACAATTTTCGTATTTAGAGATTATTTAGCGGACAACATTCTATTATAGACTTTGTGTTTTTACTCTATGCCTATGTGCTAAACACCTTATTCCGATTGAAGTACTTAGGAATCTTCAATTCAAGAAAATCATGAGATCTAATTGTTCATCATCATCCTGATTGTTTGTAAGTATTTATTTACTCTTTTGCTTTTTGAGAAGTTCAGGTATTCAATTTAGTCGGTAATTTGAGCTCATTACTTGATTAGACTCTTTATTTTACAGACAGTTAAACCTTCAATTTGTTTGTTAGGCTTAAATAAGCAGTAACTTGATAAGATTATGTCTGCTAAACGCCTTATGGTTCTTATCACTGGAGTAGATAATCTAACCTAAAATAAACCAGTTCTAAGTTTGTTGGTCATATACTTGGTCTCTCGAATACTTAATGCTGTCGAAACACCGAAGTCATAGAGTTTTCTGAGGGTTGTCTTTTAGATTAGGGAGTAGTTATCGAGGGTTTCCCCTAATCATCGAAACAGTAAGGAAAGATTGGTTTAGGGTTTAGGGTTTAGGGTTTAGGATTAGGAAACTGGTTATAATTGTACTAATCCTTATTAGGATTCGATGAGTTTACTAATCCAGTGGGCCCTGGACAACTATAACCAGCTTACTTGCAACAATTAAGTTATCTTTGCATCTGTGATCGATTGAATGTAATCTTGATGGAATTAGGAACTTTAACTGGATATTTATATTGTTTCCAACATCTTATTTGCTAGTTCCTGATATTTCTGTGATTTGTTCGCTTTAGAATAACTGTTAGTTTAGTAATATTTTCCAAAACCCACATTTGTTTGTTTTTTAATTGAAAGAAATTTGATTACCTATTTCCTGAGGAGATGACCTTACTCTATATTATACTATTTTATTCATTCGAGAGTAGGTTAATTATTTTTTGGTACTTTAACAACACACCAAATTTTGGAGCCGTTGTCGGGGAATACGGTTCCAAGTATTTTTTTATTATTATTTTTCTCCCTGTTRCTTTTCACTGGTGTATGTTATTTTGTTCTTCTCGTACAGATGACCTATTTTAGGCTACAAAAATTGAGAAGTCAAATCGTTTAAGGAAGAAAGCAACAGTAGAGGTAAGATGAGCAGCCGCTTCAACCTCTAAGGAAGAAGTGCCTGAAAACTCATCAAATTCTAAGGTCGAGCTCCCAGGAGACGATTCTAATCAAGAAGTTATTCTTACTCGAGAAATCATGGCAGTCTAAAGGACTCTATGAGAATGGGCCACTCCAGACATAAACCAACAACCTTTTTTCATTAATGTTCCGCCACTACAGCTAATTTTGAATTGAAATCTAGTTTAATTCACTTAGTTCATAAATTCCATGGTCTTGCAGGTGAAGATCCATGCAAAAATCTAAAGAAACTTTTTGTAGTCTGTTCTACCATGTGACCTCTAGGAACGACTGAAAATCAAATCAGACTAGCTACTTTTTCGTTCTCTTTTGCTGATAAGGCTAAAGTTGGTTACTNAAATCAAATCAGACTAGCTACTTTTTCGTTCTCTTTTGCTGATAAGGCTAAAGTTGGTTACTTTACTTACCTCCTGGTACAATAGATGATTGGGGTACCTTAAAAAAACAGTTTTGGAAAAATATTTTCTAGATAGTATAGCTGCATGAATACTGGGAGAGGTATAAACAATTATTTTCTAGTTGTCCACGACATCAGATAYCTTAATAGTTGTTATTGCAATATTTCTACGAAGGACTTTCTTTTATAGGCAGCAACATGATTGATGCAGCCAGTGGAGGAGCCTTGGTGAACAAAACATCCAAAGAGGCAAGAAATCTCATCTCTAACATGGCTTCCAACCTTAAATAGTTTGGAACAAGGCAGGAGCCTACAAGAAGGTAAATGAGGTAAGTGTGTCCTCACTTGAGCAACAAATGGCTAAACTAACCACTTTGATAGAAGGACATTTTTAGGAAAATATCTTGAGGTGAAGGCTTGTGGAATTTGTGCACATATTGGACACCAAACGGATCAATGCCCTACACTTTGTTAGGAGGCCAACAAACAAGTAAATGTTGTGGGAGAATTTCCTGGTCAACCCCAAAAAGAAATATGATCCATATTCAAATACATACAATTTGGCATGGAGAGATCATCCAAATTTTAGCTATGTAGATAGGAATCAAGGTTATCAACAACCTTCCCAGATCTAGAAAAAATCTGGAAGATATTCTTACACGTTTAATAGAAAACATTGAGTTATTGAAACATGAATGCTAGATGCACTAGAAAAGTATGCACAATTTGAAAAACCAAGTGTCACAAATTGCAAGTGCTATCTAAAGACTTGAAGCCAACCAAGGGATGTTACCTTCTCAAGTTGTGATAAACCCAAGAGAAAATGTGAGTGCTATGATCTTGAAGAATGGAAATGAAATGCAAAATAAACTACCAGGAAAAGTGGCAAGAAAAAAGGGAAATGAACTAAATGCCAAGCTATGTCTGCAAAAGGTAAGTAAGATTCCTCTTACATCTAGGACACTAATTCCTCCTCCTTTTCTTGACAAATTAGAAAAATCACAGAAAGAAGCTAAGGAGAAGGAATTTTGGATACCTTTCGCAAGGTGGTAATCAATATCCTCCTCATTGATGCCATTTGCTGAATTCATAGATATGCCAAGTTTCTCAAGGATTTGTGCACTAAGAAGATGAGGCTGAAAAATGACGAGAAGATTTTTGTTGGGGAAAGTGTATTAGCAGTCATTCAAAGAAAGTTTCCCCAAAAGTGTAAGGATCCAGGTATGTTCACCATCCCATGAATTATAGGGAATAAGAAAGTAGAAAGGACTATGCTTGATATAGGTGCATCTATTAATGTCATGCCATTATGTGTTGTATAAGAAACTAAATCTAGGACCTCTTGAGGACACTAGGGTGATTATTTAACTAGTTGAATTCTTAACTCGAATGCATGATTGAGGATGTTCTAGTTAAAGTAAATGAACTAATTTTTCCTACTGATTTCTACATTATTGACATGGATGATATATGTTCTCCTACTTCTTATCCTATTATTCTGGGTAGACCTTTCATGACAATAGCAAAAACTAAAATTGATGTAGACTTAGGTAGACTTGGGTACTTTGACCTTGGAGTTTGATGGTGAGATTGTTACTTTTAACATTTTTGATACCATGAAATATCCAAATGATTTTGAGGCCTTTTATTATATTAGTGCTATTGACTTTTGTGATGAGATATGCATAGAGAAAATTTTCGCAGATGATGAACTAGAGTTGGTATTGATGCAAAGCTTAAAAGAAGATAATGGTCATTTTAAAGAATGAGATGAACTAAAAGACACAATCATGACACTCTACTCCTCAAGCCAAGTTCACCCAAGGTTAGTAAGTCCTCCATTGTTATTATCTACCATTAATGAAAAATTTCTTCCTTCTATACTGTAGGCTCCCAACCTTGAGTTGAAGCCTCTACCTGGGCATCTCAAATATATGTATTTGGAAGAGAGTAAAACATTACCATTCATTATCGCTAGAGATCTCACCCAAATCCATGAGGAAAACCTTGTAAGAATGTATAAGGAACATAAAATGGCCATTAGTTGGACTTTGGGTAATATTAAAACAGTAAATCCTTTCACTTGTATGCATAGGATATCACTGGAGCCTAAGTCTAAGCAGATATAGGAGTATATATATATATACGGTACAGCAGGATATAGGAGTTTTTTTTATATATCCTTCTAGACTTAGCAGATTTTTCTTTGTATTTTACAAAAGAAATCATCCTCCATATCTATCTATCTTGAAACYTTAYGCTTGGAGATAGAAAATRAAACTAGGTTGTGCTGAGTATTCCTGAAGGAACAACAAGGGAAGTTACTTGAGGAAATCAGGCTAGGGAAACACCTATTAAAAGTCTCGTCGGATATCCAGCAATATATTGGTCAAAGGGCTAGAATAGGTATGGAAGCATGTTGGACCCCTTTCTTTTATAATTAAGATAGAAGTATTTGTTATGTCTTGTCTGGATATTTAGACCTACTCTTTTTCTATTATCTTGAAAATCAATAGGAATTTAGAAAATAGATCAAAGAATTGCTAGATCTAAACTTAATTTGATCTAGTAAATCTCCTTATAGTTCTCTTGCCTTTTGGTAATAAACCATGTAGAGATAGTTAGAAATAAAGCTAGAATTAACAATAAAAATTTAAATGATATACAATGTTTGATGAATACTTTCTTCCTTATAAAGAAAGCCTAGTAAATTGGACTAGAGATAAGAAAGTATTTTCCAAATTTGATTGCAAAAGTTGATTTTAGCAAAATTAAATGCATCCCGATAACATTTCATATACTTCCTCGTTAACCCCACAAGTACAGTACAACTAGTTAGTTATGCCCTTTGGATTAAAGAATGCACCACATCACAAATATTTCAAAGAAAAATTGATAATATCTTTAAAAATTATGATTTTATTTATTTTTATGTTGATGATATATTAGTCTTGTATGATGATATTACTTCTCATTTAAAATATTTAGATACCTTTACTAATTTGTGCCTACAGAATGGATTAGCACTATTTGAGAAAAAGGTAAAGCTATTACAAGATAAGATAGAACTTTTATGTATGAAGATAGATGGAAAAGGGATAAAATTACAGAGTAGAAAAGATTTCTTCTTTTCTAGATAAACTACAAGATAAAAAGCAAGTAGAAAGTTTCTTAGGTATTTTAAATTACGCATCAGTTTCTCTTAAGGAAGCCTTTTCAAGAATTATTAAATAAGGCTCAAATATTCTCTTTTAACCCTTACTGAGAACATCAGGTAAAGAAAATCAAAGATAAATGTAAAAATCTTCCTAAATTACAATTACCTAGAGATGATGACAACTTAATCCTTGAAATAGATGCCTTTGAACATTGTTGAAATGGAGTATTAAAAAAGATAGATTATAAAATAAATAAACAAATTGGAGAAAGTCTATATAGATATTGTTCAGGAACCTTTAATGATCCCTAAATTCGATATCATATAAATGAAAAAGAATTACTGCTTGTAGTAAAAAGTTTTCAAAAACTTTACTACTTTCTACTACCTAAAAGATTTTTATTAAGAACAGATAATATTCATGTAAAAGCATTCATTCAGAATAATTTACCTTCTAAACTAGAGTATAAACGATTTATCAGATGGCAGACATTCTTTTCTGAATATTCATTTGATATTAAAATTATTAAATCTGACAAAAATATTTTAGCAAATTTCTTGACCAGGGATGGCCGAGTTCATGAAGAAGATACTAGAATTACAAAAGGATTTGGAAAAACATATAGTCTCTATTAAGGGTAATATTTTTGATATTATTGACATCTCTAATCTTCCTRGTATGGCAAAAGAGGTTATAGATTTGCTTGTTTCAGAGTGTAAAATGATAAATATGAAGATTGGGAACTGCGATATAGCTAATAAGATGATTCAAGATTATTATAGTAAGATTAAATTTTAGAAGGTAGATATCTCTTCTTCTGTCGAAGAAAAGACTATTGATCAACGTCTCGAGCAAGATGGTTCTAAAACTATTTATAAGGATATTTCGCTAAGACCCCCAAAATGTCTGAAGATCAATAGCAAAAGAGATCCTACAGCAGTAGAATGCTAGATTTCGATAAAGAAAGAGTTATATGCTCTTCATATTACAGATTCTTCATACACTAATTATTCAGGGATGTATTCCCGAATTAATTGTTTATAAGGCTCTTCACCTAAAGAGATTCGATATTGGTATGATTTTGGAGCCATTAACTCGATATATCTTAGCTCTCCTGATTTCTCCAAGATCGAAGCGTTACCCTACTGGATTCTAGATGGAGTTCGTGATTGTTATCTTCACAACCCCACTATCAGTCCAAAAGATATTCTTGTTTTAAAATTCTTATCTGCAGTGCCCAATTATCTTCAAGAAGAAAGATATCCTGCCTACCATTTTATGCAGCCAGACAAGGCAAAAACTTTCTCCATTCATGCTGGAGCAAGACAAAAGAATTCATTAAATTCTCTTCACTATCGAAGAGCAATTGGCCTCAAAGTTGTTCTGCAAGAAATGGAGGCCAACTTCAAAAAAGGATTTAGAACATATGGTGGAAAGACAATGCATTCTTAGGTAATGATAGCACCTATCAAGAGTACCCCATCAGAAGCACATAATTATTTGGAAGACGAGAAAAAATTTATTGACAGAGGAATTACCAAATCAAGTCCTCAGACATAAGCCAAATTGTGTCAATTCAAGCATCACCTAAAAAATACGTGTGCTGCCTGCTCACCTCAAAAGGAAAAAGAAGATACAGTTGTCCTTATAATGCCTATTCTGACAACGACTAATATTTATATATAAATATTGGTCAACAACGTTGACAACATTATCTTTAAAATGAGATCAGATTTGTCAATAATGATAGGTACATCGGTTGTCAATAATGACGGCAAAGAGAAGATAAGATCACAAGAAAAATAGGCAAAATTATTGATAAATTATCAATAAAGGTGACCAGTTAAAGATAAGGCACCACAAAAGTCAAGAAAGACAGCTACTCAAAGATAAGGCATGACAAAAGTCAATAAAGGCAGCTACTTTTCTTAAAAGATTGAACACCTCAATGGCTTTGCAACATTTGAATGAGATATAAAAGTGTTTCCTCCATGATAAAGAGAAAATAACTTTTCATTTTCCAAACTTGTAATAGTATAGAAACATTGTAAAGTCACACTTTAAATTTTGAAAACTAGTATAAATAGCTGAGAGATAGTTCAGAAGAGGCAATCCATTAAAAAGGGATCAAGAATCCAGCCCCTCCTCTCTTGTATACCGACATTTCTATAATATATTCCATGAAGTAATAGTAGTTTGTTGGTATAAAAATCCTTTCATACTTAGCAAATATTTCTCCATGTTTTACATAAGAAATTCTCCATCACTATCTACGTCTAGATGTAGAAAACGAAACTAGGCTGTGTTGAGTATCTCTCAAGGAACAGCAAGGGAATTTACCTGAGGTTATCAGGTTAGGGCTGAATCACGGTTAAAAGTCTCGTTGGATGCCCAAAGATATATTGGTCAAAGCGGTAGCAAAGGTACGGAAGCATGTTGACCCTTTCTTTTTTTAATTAAGATAGAAAAACTAGCTATGTTTTGTTTGGATATTTAAACTTACATTCTCTCTATTGTCTTCAAAATGATAAATAGCTGGATAGTCATTTTACCTGGTTCCTCTACAATTATCTTACAGATAGAATAAATTTTTATGACTTTGAACCTAACTTCTTTAGGCCCCCAAACTGGTATCAGAGCCATAACTAGTGATTATACTACAGACATTCAAATGAATAATTTAAGTTTAAATGATGAAGAATATATTTCTGATGAAGATTTTTTTTTAGAATTTGAATAAAGATATGAACAAGAATGGAATCATGATAATGTCCCTATTAGATTTTAAATCATAACAACTTTGTAGATGATGAAGACTGGCATTACAATTCTCTGTTGTGAGATATGTGATGAAATATTTTGTAAAACAAAAATTAATAGACAAACAAGTAGAAGAAGCAATAGATAAATGGGGAACATATAATAGCAGTTTCTGTTAATAAAATGGACTACGATACTACTAAACACTTTATCGAAAGAAGTTTATTTAATAGTGCATTAAGATTTTGACAACATTTAAGCAAGGATGCCAAAATTATGATAATTTAACACCGATGATAATATTGGAAATTTAATATTTAGAGCCACAGAGGCATTAAGATTGGAATATGCAGGAGAAGGTTATTTGATAAAATATCCAGCCACAATAAATAAATACAATATTGCACTTCTTAAATTACAATTATGTTATATGTGCGAAATAGAAAGATATATTTGTATATTTCAAAATTATTACGATCATATAATAATAGAGTAGCAAATACTCATAGTTATTTTCCTATGTTCTATACTGAGATTCCAGACCCTTGGGGAAAGAAACTAATAGATATATACAACCTAGTAATAGCAGATACACTAGGAAAAAGGATTACTCATATAAAAGATAAAATGAGCGAAGGATGTGGAGATGCTATGTTAGATAAAACTAACGAAAAGATTAAGAAAAAAAGAGTTTCTTTATGTTGTGATAGAACTAAGATGCTGTTTATTGTAGGATGCGATAGCTCAAATTACTATAATAAGATAAAAATAAAATACAAAAAGAGAAGAATATTTAAAAGAAGTATTTTAAGAAAAGAAAAGCGAGATATTATAAGAAGAAAGGATATAAAAAGACTATAAAAACATTCTTATAAAAGAAAGAATAATAGAAAAGACCCAAAAACTTGTAAATATTATTATTGCCATGAGATAGGACATATGCTAAAGATGCCCTAAAACATTTGAGAAAAATAAAAATAAAATAGAAATTGATGATGATATTCAAACCTTAATTGAACAAGGTAAATTTATACAAATAAAACAATTTTGAAGATATAGATTCAAATGAAAGTATTTCTATACAAACTGATACAAAGTATACTTCGTCTTCTGAAGATGAATAATCAAGAGATAGCTGAAGCTAGTTCCTCAGAACCTGTAATAGCTAACATCCAGGAATATCAAGGTGAATATAAACAAGAAATATTAATAAATAAAAGAAAATTAAAACAGATTCAAAAGGAAAACATTTCCTTATTTAATTGTTCAGGACTCAATAAATTTACTTGAAGAGTTCGAGATAAAATCCAAAAAATGTCATTTATTTTTTTAAATATAGAACAAAAGTATTTAGAAGTGAGATTAACTTCTAATAGAATAATGACACCTTTATTACCTAGAAAATATATTCAAGATAAATTAAATAAGATTAAACCATAAATTACAAATATCCTTGGATGGATACAGATAGAAGCCATATAGATAATAATAAAGTCAACATTTAAAGAAGGTTTAGAAACACCCATTGATTTAGCCATAATGGATAATAGAATCCAAAATATGGAAGAAGCCTATTTAGAAATTTTACGAGGAAATTTGCAATATAGGAAAGCATAATTCGATATTTATCCTCAAATATCCTATCACCTTCAGGATAAAGACTTTGATAAAACTCTAAGTCTATTACAAGATTTTAATAGAAAAGAATTCTTTCGCCAATATAATTGACCTTATTCAATTACTTATATAATTTCTTATGTTATATCTAACTTACATCATTCAGATTGTTTTGAGGTAAAAGACACAATAGAATTTCCTTATTTATTTAATGAGGTAAGTACCTCATAAAAAATCTATTTCTCATAGATATAATTTACCCTTAATAGCAAAAGATTATTATTTAAGAAATTATAAGATAAAAGAGAATATTGTGATGGTATAAAATTCTTTGCAGTAAATATTCTCATAGATACAGGTGCTAATGGAAATTACATTAGTCATAAATTATGTCATAATTTACAAAGATATAAACTCCAAGATCCTCATTAATATACTAACTTTAATGGGGATATACATGAGATAGATGAAGCTATCGAAACTATATTAAGATTTGAAAATGAAACTATTCCTAAGATTATTAATACAAAATGAAGGTCATAACGATACTTTAGAAATAATGTTAGGAATAACCTTCTTGGATAATGTACAACCATATCAGATAACTCCATACGGACTTAAAATAGCATATGATGATAAAATAATCTATGTGCCTAGATGACAAGCCCTTATAGTATATACATTCCTTGGAATTATGTATAAAGACTATAAGGCAGAATACTTTGCAGCCTATATTGATAGTGGATCAGGAGCCTACTTATGTAAAATAGTCTGTTTGAGTATCATCAAGATTTACATCCAATTATAGGAAGAGATATCTCTTATCATTGTATTGAGTGTAATAGAGGTATTACACAACTGATAATAAATACTAAGATTATTTTTAATTAAATGTCCTCCATATTATTTCTATAACATTGGAACTGATATTTTATTTGGAAATAATTTTCTTCAGTTATTTCACAAAGCAACAATTGATACTACATTATACCAGATTACTTTTAAAACACCCCATAGACATCTTATGTTTTTTACATAAGAAATTCTCCATCACTATCTGCCTTTAAAACCTTACGCCTGGAGGTAAAAACATGAAACCAGGCTGTGCTAAGTATCTCTGAAGGAATGGCATGGGAAGTAGCTTGAGGTTATCAGGTTAGGGCTGAAACGCCTATTAAAAGTACCTTGGATGCCTGGAGATATGTCGGTCAAAGTGTTATCAAAGGTAYAGAAGCATGTTGGACCCTTTCTTTTGTAATTAAGATAGAAAAATCTGCTATCTTTTGTTTGGATATTTAAACTTACATTCTCCCTATTATATTCAAAATGATAAATATCTAGATGTTTATTTTACCCAATTTCGCTGCAACTATCTTACAAATAGAATAATTTTTTATGGTTTTGAACCTAACTTCGTTAGGCCCCTAAACTAGTATCAGAGCCATAACTAGTGATTATGCTATAGTTATTAAAATGAATAATTTAAGTTTCATTGATGAAGAATATATTTCTGATGAAGATTTTTCAGAATTTGAACAAAGATATGAATAAGAATGGAATCATGATAATGTCCGTATTAGATTTTAAATCATAACAACTCTGTAGATGATGAAGACTGGCATTATAATTCTCTGTTGTGAGATATGTAATGAAATATTTTATAAAATAAAAATGAATAGGCAAACAAGTAGAAGAATTAGAAGCTCAAAGAAATTATTACTTGCATAGATATGCGTACTTAAGAGCTACAGAAATTCATAGAGAAACTAAAAAATTATTAAAAGAATGATATGCAAAATGTTATTTTGATTGAATATTTGCAAAGAATGAATAGATAAAAATTTATAAAAGCTTAACAAAACATTATAGTGAAAATCACCTCAATGAATAATAGTTGCTATAAAAGAATAGAAAAGGAGATAAATAGAAGAAGATTTAGTTGAAATTCAAAAGACTATTATTTATTATGGAGAAAAGATATTACAAGAATTAAATAAAATTACAAAGTCATTTAAAGAGAAAGATAATCCTACAAATAATAAAGCAAATGATACTATAATGAATCATTTAATAAATATTAAAATCCCAAAAGGGTATAAAGGTAATAATCTAACATGGTAGATTCAGACTATGATAATTTTGACATAGATAATTTAATAACTAAAGTAGGAGATTAGTYATAAATGAAGAACAAGATACTTCTATTAATCTTAAACCCGATCCAATAATTAAAGACGAGATAATTGGGATCCTAATATAAACGATATACCTAGTATTAGTAATAGGATCCCCACCAATAAGGAGTGGATGGGATAAACTAGCCAAAGCATTAAGAAAAGAGTTTCTTTATGTTGTGATAACACTAAGATGTCATTTATAGTAGAATTCGACAGCCCATATTACTAAATAAGATAAAAAGAAAATACAAATAGAGAAAAACCTTTAACAAGAAAAGAAAAGCGAGATATTATAAGAAGAAAGGATATAATAAGACTAAAAAACCTTATTATAAAAGAAAAAAATAATAAAAAGGACCCAAAAACTTGTAAATGTTACTATTGTCATGAGATAGGACATTATGCTATTAGATGCCCTAACAAATTTGAGAAAAACAAAAAGAAAATAGAAATTGCTGATGATATTGAAACCTTTATAGAACAAGGTGAATTTATATAGATAAATAATTTTGAAGATATAGATTCATATGAAAGCATTTTTATACAMATTGATAMAGAGTATAYTTGGCTRAAGATGAATAATCAAGAGATAAGTGAAGCTAGTTCCTCATAACCTAYAATAGATAATACCYAGGAATATCAAGGTGAATATAAACAAGAAATATTRATAGATAAAAGAAAATWAAAACATATTCAAAAGGCAAAYTGTTYGAGTTTAACTTCKAATAGAATAATGATACCTTTATTATCTAAAAAAGATATTCAAGATAAATTAAGTAAGATCAAACCATAAATTAGAAATACCCTTGGATGGATACATATAGGAGCTATACAGATAATAATAAAGTCGACATTTAAAGAAGGTTTAGATACAACTATTGATTTAGCCATAATGGATAATAGAATCCAAAATAGGGAAAAAGCCTGTTTAGGAATTTTACTATGAAATTTACAATATAGGAAATTATAATTCAATATTTATCCTCGAATTTCCTTATCACCTTCAACATAAAGACTTTGATAAAACTCTTAGTCTATTACAAGATTTTAAAAGAACAGAATTCTTTCACCAATATAATAGACCTTATAGATTACTTATATAATTTCTTATGCGATATCTAAAACACATCATTCAGATTGTTTTGAGATAAAAGACACAATAGAATTTTCTTATTTATTTAATGAGGTAAGTYTGATACAAACACCTAGTTTACCTAGGATATAGGAAATCAGCACAATCTGGTTTCATTTTCTACCTCTAGGCGTAAGGTTTTAAAGGTAGATAGTGATGGAAAATTTCTTATGTAAAAGACAGAGAAAAGTTTGCTAAGTATGAAATGACTTTTATACTTACAAACTTCTATTACTTCATGGAATATATTACAGAAGAAGGTTGGTATACAAGGGAGAGCGAGGCTGTATTCTTGATCTCCTTCAAATCGATTGCCTCTTCTAAACTACCTCTCAACTATTTGTACAAGTTTTCGAAATTTAAAACCAGACTTTATAATGTTTCTATACTATTACAAGTTTGAATATCGAAGGTTGCATGGAGAAAGTTTCTGCCTTGCCTAGCTGCATAAAATGGTAGGCAGGATATCTTTCTTGTTAATGATAATTGGGTCCTCTAGATAAGAAGTTTAAAACAAAAATATCTTTTGGACTGATAATGGGGTTGTGAAGATAACAATCACAAACTCCATCTAGAATCCAGTGGGGTAATGCTCCGATCTCATGGAAATTAGAAGAGCTAAGATATATAGAGTTAATGGCTCCAAAATCATACCAATATCGAATCTCTTTAGGCGAAGAGCCTTGTAATTAATTAATTTGAGGATACATCCTTGAATAATCAATGTATTGAGAATCTGTATTATAAAGAGCATATAACTCTTTCATTATCGAACTCCAATATTTTACTGCGGGTAGCAAAGCATCTGTAGGATTTCTCCTCATAAGGAGTTTTAAAATAGTCTTGGTTGGGACATTGATCAATAGTCTTTTCTTCTACAAAAGAAGAGCCATCTACCTTCTCAAATTCAAGCTTACTATAATAATCTTGAATCATCTTGTTAGCTATCTCACAGTTTCCAATCTTRRCATTTATCATTTTACACTCTRAAAYARGCAAATCTGCAACCTATTTTGTCATACCAAGAAGAYTAGAGATATCAATAATATCAGAAACATTATCCTTAATGGAGATAATACATTTTTCCAAATCCTTTTGCAATTCAAGTCTCTTCTTTATGAACTCGGTTATCTCTGGTCAAGAAATCTGTTAAAATATTTTTGTCAGATTTAATAATTTCAATATCAAAAGAATATTTTAGAGAATAGTGTCTGTCATCTAATAAATCATTTATACTCTGCTTTAGAAGGTAAATTATTCTGAATAAATGTTTTTACCTAAGTATTATCTGTTCTTAATAAAAATATTTCAGGTAGTAGAAAGTAGTAAAGTTTTTGACAACTCTTTTCTACAACCAATAATTCTTTTTCATTTATATGATATCAAATTTGGGGGTCATTAAAAGTTCATGAACAATATCTACATAAAGTTTCTCAAGTTTTTTCTTTGTTGATATTATAATCTATCTTTTTTAATGCTACACTCCAATAATGTTTAGAGGCATCTATTTCAAGGATTAAGTTGTCATCATCTCTAGATAATTGTAATTTAGTAAGATTTTTATATTTATCTTTGACTTTCTTTACCTGATCTTCTAAGTAAGGGTTAAATGCAATTATCTTATCCTTCTTTAATAATTCTTGAAAAGGCTTCCTTAAGAGAGCAAGTTATGAATGAAATCTGATGCCTAATTTGAAATACCTAAGAAACTTTGTACTTGCTTTTTATCTCGTAGTATATCTGGAAAAGTAGAAATACTTTCTACTATCTGACTTTGTAATTTTATACCTTTYCATATATCTTCATACCTAAAAGTTCTATATCATCTTGTAATAGTTTCGCCTTTTTCTCAGATAGTTCTAATCCATTTTGTAGGCACAAATCAGCAAAGGTATCTAAATGCTTTAAATGAAAGGTAATATCATCGAAAAACTAATATATCATCAATGTAAACATAAATAAACTCATAGTCTTTAAAGACATTATGCATTTTTCTTTGAAATATCTGTGGTGCATTCCTTAATCCAAAAGGCATAACTAACCATTCGCACTGTCCTTGTGGGTTTGAAAGGTAGTATATGGGATACTATCTGGATGCATTTTAATTAGCCAAAATCCACTTTTGCAATCAAATTTGGAAAATTTTTTCCCATCTCTAGTCYAATTTTTTCAGGCTTTCTTTATGACAGAGAAAGTATCCATCAAATATTATCATTTAACTTTTTATAGTTAATAATCATTCTAGCTCTATTTCTAACTATTTCTAACCATAAAGGTAGGTGAAGTATGAAGAGATATACTAGATCGAATTAAGTTTAGATCTAGTAGTTCTTTAATCTATTTTCTAAATTCCTGTTAGTCTTCGGGATTATATCTTATAGGTGTTTACCCTAATAATCTTATTTTTATCTTTCATTTTTAGTTTAGCTTCAATATGATTTCTATCCGAAAATTATAAAGGGTTATCTAAATAGAATAATTTTAATTTATCATTAATCTAGTCTATTGACGACTCAAGTTGTTTAAAATGATACWGTAATAAGAGGTTTCCTTTGGGAAAAATTAGTTTTTCTTTATAACTTATATATATATAAGGCCCGTGTGAGGCAGTAAAATGTGGTCCTATCAGGTAAGAGGGAAGTAGGTATAGCTCACTGTAGCAATGCACTTTACACCATAGCGCTCTCGATTTTTTACTATAGCGCTTACATAAATTACTGTAGAAATACCCCTCTTGATTTCCTGTATAAGGAGGCCTTCTCCCACTTAGTTTGGGGAGGAAAAATTGGGATGCAATCCCATTTTTAGAAATCCCYTTCCCATTCTAGAAGAGTGGCTCTCACAAAATTCAAGCAAATCATCCACCTCTTTGTGGTATAAAATTAGATCATTTAGGAAAATCCATAGATGCTTTTCCTTACAAAAACCCCTCTGATGATATTCTACAAAATAACAAAAAATACTATTAATCAAATTAATTTTACAAATACACATTTAAATACCATAGGGAAACAACTCGATAGGATTGAAAAATCTCTATCGAGCATTTCTGAAAAAAACTATTATGTCTGATTCCACTTCTTCGAAAGACGAAAAGCAATCTCTTAAAAATTCCTTTTTCAAACCATTCTCTATTTCTGATTCTAGTGTAAAAACCACTAGAGAAAATAAATTAGAATTTTCTAGAGCAATTCAGGATCAATTAAGTCATATAGACTTGTCCTCTGCCTCTAGTAAAACATTCCTGATTCCACATATGAGTCCAATAAGATTAATGTCTTAGAAGAAAATTCTTCTTCTTCAGACACTGATCACATATTGGAACAATTCCAACCAAAATCTAAGTTGATTCCCAGTATCAATCCAATGACTTGGCAATCATCTATAGCTCCTGTTCCCAATTCCCCTACTGCTTCAGATATTACTATAGCAAAACCTATTTCTCAATACAGGYTCAATGCCTCATTTGTTTATGATTGGAACATAGACAATCTATCTGATTATCAAATCATCAACTTTTTACAGAAAATGACTAATGACTAATTGATCCTTCTAGCATTTGATAGTTATGGATTTTTATCTAAAGGACTAATGACTTTAGAATATTGGGATCATCTAAAGAGACAGTAAAATTTGGTTAACAATCAAAAGTAATTGGACCAGTACAAAGACTAGACTTGATTGAACTTAATAAGGAATCATTTCTTTTAAAGTTAAAAATACCAATCTAGTTTTTCATTTTTTAGAAAAACCCCAGACTAAAGATTTAAATCTCATTAAAGCGTATTTTGTTCAGATTAATGCTTTATCTTTTAACAAATCTTTTCATTTGTTAGATTTAAAATCATTTGTTGTGAAATCTCCATATTTGCATATTTTGCACATTTTCATATGCATACAAAAATTCCAAAATAATTTATTTAATCAAACAATTTTGTTACATATAAATTATAAATTTGCAAAAGAAGTTTTAAAAAACCTTGTTCAAAACTCTGCATTAAAACATATTTTTGCCCAATGGCATGATATATTCAATATAATTGAATTTTCAAAGGTGATACAAATTCTATTTCTGATTTTCTCACGCGAGAATTTCTATAGAATGCCACCTCATAAATTGAGAGATAAGCCTCTAAGAGAGGGAGCGACCAAAAATACCCCAGAAAAGCCTCCAAAATGCCGGTTACAACAAAGAAATCTTGGTATGATATATGCCAAAAAGAAAAGAAAATGCCTAAAATTTCGGTGCACAATCAGGGTCAATTCCCAGCATTCCATCTCAGGCGTTGATGGAGACTCTTGCAAATGCCAGAGAGTTCCATGAACTCCTCTCCAAATTCCAGCAGACCTCTTCTGACAAAGGGAAGAAGATATTCCCGGCTCAAAGTCAGCAAAGTCAGCAAATCCAGTCTCAATCCTAGGGTACCCTACAACGTACCTCCAAGGTAAAAACTGATACCGTAGTAGAAAAATCTACTAAGGCATTAGCTTCTTTTATTAAGAAATTTCTTTTTCAAAATGTTGTTTCAATTGAAAAATCTTTTTATGATCCCTCCCCTTTTCAAACAATTCAAAAATGTTTTTGACGAAATTMGTTTTATAAGCCTATCCATCCCCTAAAAGCCCCTGTATCTTACCAAACTATTTTAAAAGTATGTAGATCGGTGGAAATTAAACACTTTTTTCTGAAAAAAACCCACCAGTATCCAGCATATTCCACTTTTAAAATTTTAAATATTCTATCTCCAGAGTCATGGGTGCAATGCCAAGGTGAACTTCATCAGGAATTTGGATTCCCAAATACATGTAAAAGTGAACCTTTCTGTCAGGAACTATTCACCTACTGGGATTACCAGTAGGCGTGGTACAATGCCTTTTATATGCCAGTATACATGGTTAATCTATTTTGATACCCGTGTATGTCAAGCCTTTTTCTTCCCATTTTAGTTTATCCAGTGGTGGGAAATCTTCAGGACAAGAGAAGAATGGCTAAACTAGAAATCCCAAATAAACATAGCTTTTAATGCCTTTAAATCCCATTATAAACCACCTCCAGCAGAATCCCATTTCGGGACGTTACCCCTATTTCATACAAAATTCTATTTACCATAGGTTCTTTCCTAATATTTAGAATACAATGCCCCAGTTAAAATACCCATCATCTGGCGCAAATTCCAGACAAAATGGTGGACAGCTTTCAAGATCCCACCATCATTCCAGGTGCAATCTATCATCAAATTCTGCCAACACAGGCAGTTTCGCAGAAAATCATGGCTTCGGCTATCACACCGGACCAGAAGCAATTCCTTACAGAGAAATCCCAGCTCGCGGCTAAATCACCAGAGGAGATGCAGCAGCTTCTATTGCAATATGAACAGAAGCTGCTGTTGAATTTATATGAACAAATAAACAAAACAAAGAATTTAAACAAATGATTCGATTTTTATAGTTTTAATTTCCTGTTGTAAACTGGAAATTGAAACAGAAGATTCTTTCTTAGATTTTTTAAGAATTTTTGTCAAATCATAAGTATTTGTAGAAGTAGATGGTAAAATAGAGGGTTTTGGAATAGGTTTTTCACTGGAAATCGAACTCAGAATTTTTTTCAAATATTATTTTTGCAAAATGAGATTACAAACATTGATTAACATTTTCAAAAGTCTGGTTGTTCTTTAGTCAGAACATTTAAGAGTATTTAAATTCCTTGTCATTTATAACCATAACATCTTTAAATCTGGTTTTTTCTCTGTTTAGAATAGTTATCTATGAGAAGGTTTTTTAGAATATATCATATAAGTTTGTTATTCGTCTAATGGTCATGTTGTATTATATTTTTTATGATAGGATTTCTTATGGGGATTTAGAGGAAGAAGACTGTTTAGCTTGCATCTGCCATTGCAGTGGGATGGATTTTTCAGGGAGATTTTTACAACTGTCTACATGACATAGCAAGAACGAAGGAGTCGGCTAACTCCTTTTAGCACCTGTTTGAGTTCTCTCTTAAGGGATTGTTGACAGCCTTAATAATCCTTGGACATACATCTATACCTCTAGAATTTGTTAAGCGGTAGAATTGGCCAAGCCATGAATTTACTATGAACCAAAATAACAAAACAAGGATAAATTAAGCGATACAAATGAATTCAGAATCGTTAAGTTATATACTAGAATCAAACATTAAGAAATCTAGTGCGTAGCCTACACAAACAGCTAAGATCGAGGTATTTAGAACCTCGTTTTGTCGAGAGGTTTGATACTGATCTGGACAAGTTCTATGTGAGCTAGACGGTACTGTAATCAAACTATCCTACTGTGAGTGTTTTCTAAAGGATTTAGATGAAACAAAGAAGATGAAGAGATTTCTCAAAAGGTTTAGACAATTGAATGATTCTTCTTCCTTTAGTTTTTATAGAAACATAATCAGATTTTAAACAAATTGAAAAATCAGATATTATAAAACAATGATCTTTAGAAATTTTTGGAATAGTCCAATTATCAATTGATTTTTTCAAAATCTTTAATAATTAATCTCTTCATATATATATAATATTATACTATATATATATATATATATATAATATTAGGGTAATATAATAAAAAAGAAAACATAACTACTCCAAAATATTTTTATCTTAAAGAACATTAAAAGGATTAAAATTCTAAGATTAGTTTTTTGAACTTGACATTTACTTATTATTTTTTAAAATAAAACCTTAATTGAACTATTGTAAAGGAAAAAACATCTAACAAGTGGCGATTTAAAATTGGAAGTATTAACTATGGGGGAAAGTCAGTACCTAAGCATGTAAATAGTAGAGTGGTCTAAGGTATAGATGATAATCATGGATGGCAATGACTATTGGGTATCGTATTGTTACATATATGAATTGTTATGGTCATGATATATGTGATTTTGAAGTTTCTCAAATAAAAAGGAAAACAAACTATAGATAGTATTTGTAATTTTGTTGTTGAATTTATACATATTAACATCTTTTATATAAGTAAGGGGGAAAGGTCCTTGTACAAATTCCAAAAAAAGGGAAAACAATGATATGAGTCAAATTAAATGACTGTTGTCATAATTGAGGTGACCTTTTGTGTACTTCTGCATTTAAAGTCTATAAAGTTCTTCTTCTTCTTCACCAAAACCAATAGAGCATACAACATATACCAAATCAAACCACAATAGATACTCTTCTTCATCTTGAAATTCTTCATCATACATTTTAACTCATAATGCAAMCACAATAGATACTCTTCTTCTTCATCCGCAACTACCTTTTCCCCAAAATATGTAGATTGTGTCCATTCCAAATTATAAYAGTGAAAAATTCTCAATTTCGATCCCAAAAGCATTGGAAACACCAATGGCCCTTAGCTTTGGCGAGGTATTGATGTGGGTGAAAACTCAAGGTTTTATAAGAGTTATTTGACCCACTATTTCCCCATTCTTAATCACCCAAGCACTTATTCATGCTATTTGATACTACATATTGCTTAGTTTCAATAAACTTATTTGATTATTATCGATGTGTTAGATTGTGGAATTCTTATGCTTTTTATTGATTAAAGTACCTCATTTTGTAGTAAAGTTATTTTACAAAGAAAATTCTTTGTAATTCAAGACTTTTGAGGGAAGTCAAAGTCAAAATTGCATAGTCGACGACAATGCTATAGCATTGTCTTCAATCCCGGCCAATGCAATAARTTAAGTCAACAAACCGATGTTGGTCCGTGTTGCAGAGAAACTGGCGGCAAAGAAGAGCTGAAAAGTTAAAAGCATAAAGTAAACAGGTGATAAAGCATAAAATAGATTGCAAGGAGGAAGTGGAATTGGAAGAGCTAATGAAAAAGTGACACATGTATATTCTTGCAAGTGGATGCCAAAGCTTTCAAGGAAAGCTTTGCACAAAAAGGTCAAGAGAGTACTTTTGAAGGGATTATCTCTAGGAGCCCATATCAGATAGCATAATCGTGGTTTTGCAAGAGAGAAAACACACAAGAGAAGGGAAAAGGCAGCCAAGGAAAACATCAAAGAAATCAAGCAAAAAGGAGGAAGACCATCGATCAAAGAGGTAAACAAGAACCAAAGAATCTTCATAATAGGGCCAAGCTTTTCCTTTGAGATTTATTTCTTTGTATCTTTATTTATAACTCTTGAAATGGTGAACATGAAATGTTTTGTATGTACTATCTTTAAGAACCTAAGCTAAGCATATTTAGTTAAGGTTGGTGGATGAAACTTTGTTATTAATGCATTGAGGAATATTTCTCCAATGTTGTAYTGCCTTTATATTTTATGCAATGATGAATGATATTGTACAATTGCTGTTGATAGGCCATTAATAGTGATTGTCCTAACTGCTTTCTGGTTGGAAAACCTTGAAGTAGTGGATTTGATTACATGAATATGAGTTGTGATCTCTCTTTTAAAAGCCTATAGGGATATAGGTTTTACTCATAGAACCATTAAGACATGGACTATATAAGGTTCTGTAAGTTGGGACGTTGGCCCCTGAGGGTAATGTATTAGAATTATCAGACAACAACCAATAGATCGGGAGGTTGAGGTTATTAATGACTTGGTTTGCATGTCGGACAGTATGTGTTGCTATTACTGTGATGTTGTAGGGGAATGCTTAGACTGTTATTCTATGTTCATAAGTTGTGTAGTTAGCCCAGGAGCATAATGTTCCTAGCAATACCAAAATAGCAACCAATCGATTGGGAGGTTGAGGTTAACTAAATGCTATATAGGAATGCTTTGGCACCATTGTCCTGTTCCTTAATTATTGATACTTGGGGGATTTCTATACCTTGTGTATTGTTGCTTGTCTAATTAATACCTTGAATCATTAGACCACTTTAGTTAGACTTATTTTACTTAGTGACAAAATCATGAAAACATTATTTGAATTTAACTAGAAGTTTTGTAACATCAATTCTAAACAACCAATTCCTCATGGGAACGATATCGTACTCATTATTTATTACTTGTCGATTGCATATCCTTGTGCATTGTAGATTAATTACTTTGTGCAATTTCATCTATCAAGTATTTAGCGCTGCTGTTGGGGAATTGTTGAACTGTTTTAAATTGGTAGTCAAAATTTCTATTCCTTTATATTTCCAATCCACATTCTTATTCATTATTTCTTGTTCTTAAGAGCTTATTGTTTCTCATGAATGTCCAAAGATAATAGCACGTGGCCTCTTGATCTAGAAATTAAGAGAACTTTTAGACTAAGGAGGAGAAAATAACGTTCTAGTGCTAGAGCAAGAGAGGACATGCTGGACAAGAATAGAGAATATCTGCCAGAGTTGGTTGTTGAGCTCAATATAGATGGAAATGATGTTGCACTGGCTGCTCAACATAATGCTACAGACGTAGATACATGGTTAAATGTAGCAGGGAATAATACTAACAAAGTTAATGCTATTGCAATGGTAGATGACAGGAACAAAGCTATCAGAGACTATGCTATTGCTATGTTGGATGATTTGCAACTTGGTATGGTGAGACCTATCATTGAAGCCCAACAATTTGAGCTTCAACCAGGTGATGTTCCAAATGTTGCAAATAGTGGGGAAATTTAGCGGATGACAACTGAAGATCCTCACCAACATTTAGGTGTTTTATGGATGTTAGTGACTCATTCCAATTGCAAGGTTTCAGTCGTGAAGCTTTAAGAATGAAATTGTTTCAAAACTCATTGAGAGACTAAGCTAGAGATTGGCTCAACACATTTCTACCTAACTCACTCACTCATGGAATGACTTGACCAGGAAGTTCTTATTTTAATACTTTCACCCAACAAAAAATTCCAAGTTAAGAAATGACATCACATCCTTCCAACAGTTTGATAATGAGAAATTTTACATAGCTTGGGATCGTTTCAAGGAGCTATTAAGGAAGTGTCCACATCACGTGATCTCACATTAGATATAGATGGAAACATTTGACAACGCATTGAACCCGCAATACCTTAATGTGATAGATGCATCAGCAAATGTTGCTTTGCTGGATAAATCCTATAATGATGTTGTTAAAATTTTGGAACGAATTGCAAGGAAGAGTTTCCAATGACTGAATGCCAGAAATGCTGTAGCATCACCATCAAATATGAGGAAAGTGGYTGGAGTTTATAAAGTCGATGCATCAACATCTCTCTCCGTGAGGTTTTAGCCATTCATAATATGCTTAAGTCAATGCAGCTACAATCTAGATTTCATATGAGACATCAACCCTCTATGAAGCAACATCTCTCCATGCCGGCATATTCATCAATTTCTTGTGTTTATTGTGGTGAGGGACACTCATTTGAGAGTTGTCCCTCTAATCCAAGATTTGTATTCTATATAGGAAGAGGGTTCAAYAAAAGTAACAACCCCTAATCTAATACCTACAACCTGAAATAGAGGTAACACCCCAACTTTTCATGGAGCGGACAAGAGGCAAATGCAAGTCAAGGGCAGAATTCTTGACTATCTGGACCACCAGATTTCCAGCATCAAAGTCACCAACAAATTGGAACTACCAGCGATCAAAATCAATCTCTCGAAAGAATGCTTAATGAGTTCTTTATTAACCATACGGCAGAAAGGAAAGAACAAGATGTTGTGAATCAGTCACACAGTGGCACTCAGGAATTTGGGAAGCCATATAGCACAGCTTGCTAATGCCCTTAACAACAGAGCTCAAGGCTTCCTTCCTAGTGACACCAAAGTTCCCACATATCCATCACGCTAAAGACTAGGAAAGACCTAATTGAATCCAAGAAAAAGGAAGTAGTTCAGATGGAAAAAGAAACTAGAACGGAAGTCGAAAGAGAAGCTAAAATTGTTATAGACATCAGCCTAGTACAACTGGGAGATAACTGTGCCGGGCCAAACAATGTTGTAACATCACCTGCAAAACAAACATCAGTGACAGTAGACCCTCAATCGGTGTTGCTAGAAATGCCTTTCCCTCAAAGATTCATGAAGAAGAAAGAGGATAAATAATTTAATAAATTCCTTGATGTGCTGAAACAACTCCATATTAATATTCCTCTAATATAAGCATTTGAACAGATGCCCAACTACGTCAAGTTCATGAARGACATTTTGTCAAAAAAAAGAAGGTTGGGAGAAATGAAATGGTGGCATTGACTAAATAATGCAGTTCTATCCTTAAAAAGAGTTTACTATAGAAGTTGAAGGATCCAAGCAGATTCACAATCCCTTGTTCTATAGGGAACACCTAAAATGGTAAAGCATTATGTGATCTGGGAACCAGCATTAACCTCATGCTGATGTGAGTTTTCAAGAAATAGGGAGTAGGGGAAAGAAGACTAACAACTGTAACTCTCTAGCTTGCTTATCAATCATTTGCTTATCCCAAAGGAAAATTTGAGGATATTTTGGTAAGGATTGACAATTATATTCCCTATTGACTTCATTGTTCTTGATTATAAAGCAGACAATGAGGTTCTAATCATACTTGGGAGACTTTTCCTTGCTATTGATAGCGCATTAATTAATGTCCATAAAGGGGAACTTACAATGAGAGTTCATGATCAATAAACTTCGATGTATTCAATTCTATAAGATCTCTTGATGAAGTGGAAGAATGTTCTTTTATTGGTATTGTCGGTACACTGGTAGATGAGAAGCTGCAGAAATATTGCAATAATTCTAGGCTAAAAATGACAATAGATGAACTTCTGGAAGAAAAATAAGGTGATGATAAGGTAATGAAGAGGCTTTAATCACTTATGTTGAACTAAACAGCCCTTTGTTAGGCATGGGAAGCCAATTGATTCACTTGGCTTACCATAAAGAGTGTATAAACCCCTTTGGCCTTCCATTGAAGAACCACCAAGTCTTAAGTACACGGGGGTGATTTTGGAGTCAACCAAAGCTAAACTATGCAAAGAGCTCCACGAACCTAATGTCTCCAATGCTATGAAGAATGTTGCAGCACAGTCTCAACAGCGGCTCAAGGAAGTATACTAAAAAAAGTAGTGGAAAGGCTAAGGAAGAAGGTAACAAAGTAAGAGACAACAAAAAAAGCAAGGATGAGAATATTGCAGCAGATTCATCGGTAGAGTAAAGCATTTCAGTAGTAGTTTCTGGAATAATAGAAGGTTTCCAAACCTGTGCCTTCCTTTATGTTACAACTTTAAGGTTTGATTAAGTCAAGTGAGCCTTTGAATTTATTTCCATTGATAAATTTTTATAAGATCATTCACTTTACTTAAATTTTTCTAAACATTTTAGCATTAGCTTACCACTATATTAGGAATAGATGAAGTGTGCCCTAGTTTCAATTGGTGCAATAAGTCCAATGTTGTAGCACTCGTGCTGCAAAATCATGCCAATTTTTATCATATATCTATCTACCTTGATTGAGTGTTTATAATCCTTTGGGACTGTGCCTTGTATAGCTATGTTGCGATTAGTGTTAAGCATTACCTRCTTATCTATTCCTTTTAAGACAAAATGTAATTCCACATCACTTTATCTCTCTTTTGAAACTCAACTGTAAAAACCCTTATTAGTCTTGTTAATGGAAAGAAAGTTTTTGGAAATAAAATTTCAACTAGGTTTCAAAGGGTTTCTGTTCGCTACTTACTGCTTTTATCTTCTGCTTACACTTTTACTAGATTGTATATTAATAACTACTCTAATCCTATGAGTTGCCTAATAAMTGGAACCTTCATCACAAATGTTGATTTCGTGTCAAAAAGCGATTTTAAGTAAGAGTATGCATAGCAACTATCAATTTGTGACTTGGACTTAGTAACGAGGAGCCTTTATCACAAAATGTTGATTTTCTCGTCAAACGATCCTTGTGACATTAGATAGCAAAGTATGCACATTGATGTACATATATATAAACAGCTGTATGAAAAAGAAAAACTTATATCAACTGCTGCAATGTTATAGCAGTGTTTTGAACCCCTATTCCAACCTAGTTTCAATTTCTCCTTATTATTACTAATGTTATGAAAAGTTTTGGGGAGAAGGATTGGTGAACACCTTTTGGAAATCACATTAGTCTTTTAAGTTGAGTGTAGTAGCTTGTATACTTGATATGTACTCAATCATGGTTCATTTCCATATACTTAACCAAGGTGATTTTCATACTTAGTTAAGGTTGTGATTATTCCTTTTTTCTAAATCTATGGCTGGATTTTTATTGCAAATTCCTTGAGGTTGGAAAACCTTTGTGTGAACCATTTTCTTGACTAAATTGCTAGAGGACTAGCAATGCTTAGGTTTGGGGGCGTTGATGTGAGTGAGAACTCATGGTTTTACAGGAGTTATTTGACCTATTATTTTAACATTCTTAATCACCCAAGCACTTATTCATGCTATTTTATGCTACATAATGCCTAGTTTCAATAAAGTTACTTGATTATTATCAATGTGTAAAATTGTGGAATTATTATGATTTTATTGATTAARATACCTCATTTTGTTGGAAAGTTATTTCACAGAGAAAATGCTTTGCAATTGAAGATGTTTGAGGAAAGTCAAAGTCAAAACAACAGAGTCAATGACAATACTATAGCATTATCTTCAATCCCAGCCAATGCGAGAAATTAAGTCGGCAAATCGATGTTGGTTAGTGTTGTGAAGAAACCAGCGGGAAACAAGAGCAAAAAAGCAAAAAGCATAAAACAAAAAGGTGATAAAGCATAAAGTTGATTGCAAGTGGGCAAGTGGTATTAGAAGAGCCAATGAGAAAGTGACATGTTTATATTCTTGCAAGTGGATCTCAGAGCTTCCAAGGGAAGCTTTGCATAAAAAGGCCAAGAGATTACTTTTGAAGTGATTATCTCTAGGAGCTCATATCAGATAGCATAATCTCGATTTTGCAAGAGAGACACAAGAGAAGAGAAAAAGCAGCGAAGGAAAACATCGAAGAAATCAAGCAAAAAGGAGGAAGACCATCAATCGAAGAGGTAAACAAGAACCAAAGAATCTTCATAATAAGGCCAAGCTTTTCCTTTAAGATTTATTTCTTGTATCTTTATTTATAACTTTTTAAACGATGAACATGAAATGCTTTGTATGTACTATCTTTAAGAACCTGAGCTAAGCATATTTAGCTAAGGTTGGTGGATAAAACTTTGTTATTAATGCATTGAGGAATATTTCTCCAATGTTGTAYTGCCTTTATATTTTATGCAATGATGAATGATATTGTACAATTGCTGTTGATAGGCYATTAATAGTGATTGTCTTAATTGCTTTCTGGTTGGAAAACCTTGAAGTACTGGATTTGATTACATGAATATGAGTTGTGATCTCTCTTTTAAAAGCCTATAGAGATATAGGTTTTACTCATAGAACCATTAAGACATGGACTATATACGGTTCTGTAAGTTGGGACGTTGGCCCAGGAGGGTAATATATTAGCATTATCAGAACAACAACCAATAGACTGAGAGGTAGAGGTTACTAATGTCTTGGTTTGCATGTTGGGCGATACATGTTGCTATTACTATGATGTTGTAGGGGAATGCTTAGCATTGTTATTGTGGGTTCTTAAGTTGGGTAGTTAGCCTAAGAGGGTAATGTTTCTAGCAATACAAGAATAGCAACCAATAGACCAGGAGGTTGAGCTTAACTAAATGCTATAGCAAGAATGTTATGGAACCATTGTCCTATTCCTTAATTATTGATAAGGGGATTCCTAAACCTTAACTTATCTTTAACCAATTATCATCATTTGTGTGTTTTGTTGCTTTTCTAATTAATACCTTGAATTATTTGACCACTTTAATTAGAATTATTTTACTCAGTGACAAGACCATCAAACCATTATTCGAATTTACCTAGAAGTATTCTAACATCAATTCTAAACAACCAATTTCTCCTGGGAACGATATCTTACTCATCATTTATTAGTTGTGGAGTAAATGTTTGTATATTGTAAGTTAATTGCTCAGTGCAATTTCATTTATCAGGTATGCACCTTTCTAAGGTGCTATTTCCTTAGCGAAGCCAAAGCTAGTTTTAACCATATCATTTTTTTTGACACATATTACTTCTTCGGCAACCCCCCTTGTGTAGAAGCCTCTTGCGAGCGACGAATTTGCTTAGAAGATTCATTCCCGCAGCTCAAGAGTCATGGATGGAGTTCGCAAGAGCTGATTTATTGAACATCCATAATCTAGCATATGAAGAGTTGGAGTCGGCGGACAAGGATGAAGAGATAATTTGGTTCAAGAAATGGAGACCGATGAAGAAGATAATGAAGACACCAATGATGATGAATTCCTTCATTGGTTCTCTTGATTAGGACAATTGTAATAGATTTTTAATAGAACAAATATTTAAATTATGCAATTTTGCTTTAATAAAATAAATTTCACTTCCATATCTTTATGTAATATATTATATTTTGGTTGAGTTAATTTTCTTTATAATACTTTGTCTTAGTACTTTGCCTAAAACTTTGTTTCAGCTTAATGCTCTATTTTAGTATTTTGTTTATGATCTAGAAAAGGGTTTGAAAAAATAGTAAAAATATTGAAATTTAACATTTAATAAACTAAGTACATAGTAAATTATTTTTTAAGAAAAGCATGTAACGAACTTGTATTACAACTAGAAGACTTAACATAGACGCCCAAAAAAAAAAAAAAAGATAAAATTGAATCTGTTGAAGTCGTAGTTGACAACCGTAGTTGAATATGCCTATCGTGTATGATAGGGTGACGTGTAAAACTTTAGACAATTTCAATTCACTCAATAAAGTCAAAGGTATAGACAATCTAGAAGTTTAATGATTAAATTGAATTTTGTTTTAAAATATAAAAAATGTATTTTTTTTTTTGCAATTTTCATTTAAATAAGACATATTCAAGTGTAATTATAATTCCAAATATGTCCATTATGCTCATATGAAATTGATAAAGTAACATTGGAAATCCATTAACTTAAAATTCATTCTATTTCAAACTAAATTAGATGCATTAAAACATAATATAGCATTACATGAGTAAGTTTCTAAAGTTAGATTTATCAGAATCTTCAGAAGACTCATGAACATAATGAACATTTTCTTCATTAGATATATAGAATATCTCATCATAATCAGAGTCACTTGTTGGTTCAGATTTTTCCTTGGTGAAAGTAAATATAGTCCATCCATGGTCTTACTCAGACGGTGGCTCTTTAGCTTCCTCTTCCTCAGATGGTGGCTCTTTAGCTTCCTCTTCTTCATTAGTTTCCTCCACCTCTTCATCTTCATCTTC
Source organism: Rhazya stricta (assembly GCA_001752375.1). NCBI lineage: Eukaryota > Viridiplantae > Streptophyta > Magnoliopsida > Gentianales > Apocynaceae > Rhazya > Rhazya stricta. The sequence goes on along the minus strand of MEJB01000010.1, from coordinate 5,176,712 downwards.
CACATTTTCTTCTTAGCTCTTGGAGGATGAAGGGCTTGATGTTCTCTCTATTATTTCAACTCATCCTCACATTTCATAGCCCAAGGTAGCTACCTAAGAAAAAAAAATCGGTTGACTAAGTGGAAAATTTTGTACAACATTTCTAGTGAAATACCATCTCTCAAATAAAAGCATAATGAAGGATTCCCTTGTTCTTCTAAAGTGAGGTAGTACCACCACAAGATAGAGCAAATTTGGGCAAAATTGTAGCCCACTCTTTCATGTTTAACAGCAAGGCATAGCTTGGTAGTGATTTTTTTTACCACAGAGTCGGATATGGGGGCTACAGTACTGAACAGTTGGAGTATATAAAACCTTACAACCAACAATAGTACATCAAGGTGATCCATGGGTTCACAAACTTAAAGAAACGAACAGGTGTTCAATGTAAGAATGTATTTTGGTTGAAGGGATTCAGATGAAATCTTTTTCTTGAGCTCCAAATGTGTATGAGAAGAGGTTATATAAAAGCCCTAGCCGAGTATGTAGATGTTCACCAACTTTGGGAATCTAAATAGTCGATCAATATTCCTTACTAGATTAAGTCAAAATTTAGTCATTTCATCGTACATGACTAAGCCTCTCGACTATGGCTATCACTCCTGCTATGGGATTCACAACTTTGGGAATCTATGTAGTTGTTTCATATTCCTTATTAGATTAATTCAACATTTATTCATTGAAAATACAAAAAAGGCTTTAACTTCACAATTATTTATGCCATGGTTTCTATGACTTTGGAAATATAAGGGTGATGAGTACAAAAAATAATGCAAAAATTAATGTTCCCATATGATTAACTTTGTATATGATTTCCATACACAATGACATAGAGGTATTTATTAATTTGACCATGATTCTTATCCATAATTGTAATTCAATACCATCACACATTTCAATACATAATTGTAATTGAAAAGATAAATAAATTTAGTGAATGGTTCGATCAATTTATACAAGGGTTTAATTAATCTAGACAGTGTTTTGATTAATTTAGTGAATGGGTTTGAAAATTTTATATAATGGTTCGATCAATTTAGTTAATGGTTCTGTCAATTTAGACAATGGTTCAATCAATTTAGTGAATGGTTCGAAGATTTTATATAATGATTCAATCAATTTAGGAAATGGTTCCATCAACATAGATAATGGTTCGGTCAATTTAGTGAATGGTTAGAAGATTATGCACAATAGTTTGACCAATTTAGTCAATGGTTCGATTAATCTAGATAACAATTCAGTCAATTTAGACAAGATTTCGATCAATTAAGTGAATCATTCGAAGATTTTATGTAATGGTTCGATCAATTTAGTCAATGGATCTATCAATTTAGTCAATGGTTCAGTTAATTTAGTCAATGGTTCGATCAAATTAGTTAACGGTCCAGTTATAGTTAATGGTTAAGACTTGTATATTTCGCGGCCATGACAGGCTTTCTAATTAGGTACACCATCTAAATCCTACGTATCCTCTTATATTCGATATAACATGTCTAGACCCTTCCTCTTCTTCTTTGATCAAGGACTAATTTCCTCTTCTGAAGTAAAAGATCCCACCTTTTTGCATGATTTAATAGACCACATTCAAATTCTTCGATTCATTATCCGCGATTATATTCTTCCCCTATTCTGCAAATTCACTCTTATACCTGATTATGATGGTGAGAATATTATTGTCATAATACCCATGGTCTTAATGCCCAATGGGCTTCATTTTTGCTATTATTTTCAACATTTTGAGGCTACTAGGGCACAACAAAATCTATTTTGACATGTCCTACTTCTTGAATGAATGCCCTTTAGCAATAGCTTGCCTTGCAGCACATGATACATTTCTATGGTACTTCCCTTTAGTCATAGAAGTATATGATAAGGCCGATGAATATGTCAAGTACCTTAATTTGCATGATTGCGAGACTGCTGACATTGAGCAAGAAAATGGAGACTAAGATGAAGACACAAATTCAGAGGCTGAAGAAAAGGATGAAGAAGTTGATGAGAAGGTAGCAGTTAATCAAGAATTGCCCGATGATTTATTCCATTATCTATTTAGTGAATCATCAGAGTCTGAAGAGGAAGATGCATATGAAGTTGATCTGGACATGTATGATGAAGAGATAAAAGATGAGAGCAGTTATGCTTCAGTTTATATATCTGATTATGAGGATAAGGAGGTAGATTAGGAATGTAACATTTTGTAAGTCTTGAAAATTAATTATGTATTAAGCTGTTTCCAGTGTAATATACATATTAAGTTGTTTCTAATTTCAAGTATTAATATACTTAAAAACTATGCATAATATGGACATCTATATTTTTTTAATAATTCTGTTAATATTGAGTATATTATATAAAACTTCTAGGTATAAAGATTGAAGGGTAATTATAATAGTTGTGTTTTGTTCCAAAAGAATCACTCTAACTGTTAAGTAAAAATCTATTCAAGCCATATTTGAATCCATAGTCGAGTACCATAGTCATTAATGTTGTAGTGACATGTACCTATAAAAATAACTTCATTAAAGGAGTTAATTTGAATCTATTGCAGGCATTAGACATGTGTGGGCTAACAAAGTTTGAACCAGAAGCCAATTTATTGATTTTAAAATGAGCTAAACCAAGACAAACATGTGTGGACTAACAAATTATAAACCAGATGCCCATCTATTAATTTATGAACCATGGAACCAATAAATACATATAACAAAATTAATTTTGATCATAAAACCATTTATGACTTTGTTAAAAGAATTTTTGCTCTAATAAAGACACAATTTGATGGATTGGTAAATTTATAGTCGATAGCATAGTTAGGTATACATGTCGCTGGWGATGCAGTTTGACCTAATTAATGATGGAAATCATTGTTGTTTTTCATAAATATTACTTATTCAATATCCCCAGAATATTTACTATAATACTAGGCACCAGCAGAGCATGACCTAATTTCTGTAACTTTCATAATACAGTTTAGGAATTACATCTCCTCCATAATTCTCATTGTCATCCATCAATGGATAAATAAAAGTTGGATATTCAAAGAGAATTAGGTTAGCAGCAAATATTTGATGGAATAACTAGCTTTATTGAGTCTACTTGTCTCTCCTAGTCCGATGGTAAGATTTCTTGTCCTTGTGTTAAATGTGTGAATGGACACCGAGCAGCTACTAAAACTGTTGTTGAGCACCCTCTGAAACATGATTTTTCAACTAGTTATACATATTAGTATTGCCATGGTGAGTCATCTTCAACAGATCCTGTCGATATAGTTTGTAAATGGAAGTCAAATTGGGTGCGAAGCTAATAAAAATGTTAGACGGTCCATACAGAACATAGCACATRGACACAGACATTTAAGGCAAATAGATAATCATATCGATGATTCTGGTGGATAAAATTTGAATGCAGGAAGGTTTCATAAGATATTAAAAGAAACTGATGAACAATTATTCAATAGATGCAAGAAGCACAATAAATTGTCTTTCATTTTAGACTTATTCCAGAAGAAGTGTTTAAACGGATGGAGTAACAAATCATTCAACAATTTGCTAGGTAAGCTTAGAGAAACATTGCCTAGAGGTAAACAATTACCAAGTTCATCGTATGATTTAAGAAGCTAATTATCAAACTTGGACTCAGTTATGAAAAAATTCACGCTTATCCTAATAACTATATACTTTTCTGGAAGAACAAAATAAATGATTCCAATTGCTCTATTTGTGTTGCTTCGAGATAGGTTGAAGGTGAAAATCAAGTAATGATGGTTCATCTAAGAGGACTAGAAAAAAGAAAAGTATTGAAACTAAGAAAGGTTTTGCATTGGTTTCCTTTAAAACCAAGACTACAAAGGTACTTCAGGTGTTATAGACAGCCTCGTTAATACGGTGACATTCTGATGAACGAATAGATGATAGGATGCTGAGGCATCTAGCTGATATTCCTGCGTGGAAATAGTTTGATGCTATACACACAAATCCACATAATGTTCAAACTGGAATGACAAGCGACGGGTTTAATCCTTATAGAAGTATGAATGTTAATCATAGCACTTGGCCTGTTGTTTAATGCGTGTACAATTTTCCCCCATGGTTGTGTATAGAATTATCCTTGTTCATACTGCCAATACTAATACCTTGTCCAGAGTCACCATTAAATAAGATTGATGTATATATGCAGCCGTTGATTGATGAGTTGATTGACTTGTGGGTGTCATGTTACTGATGCTCATTCAAAGACTAATTTTTGTATATAGGCTGCTGCCATGTGGACTATTAGAGACTTCCCGGCTTGCAGCATGCTTTCCAGTTGGAACACCCAAAAAACATTTGCTTGCCCCACTTCTAGTTTTGGTACATATTCACAATGGTTAACTCATGGTGAAAAATATTGTTTCCTTGGCCATCGTAGATTTCTGCCTCCCAAACGTCATCATAAGCATCATAGGCGTAACTTCCAAGTTAAACTAGAGTAGGGAAAAACATCGACTATGGTAAGTGGAGATAATATATTAGATCTATTAAACGGTGAACATACAATGAGCGATAAGGACGGAAACATTGTTTTGTCAGTTGATGGGTGGAGCAAAAAAGGTATATTTTTGTCTTGACCTTATTGGAAGACAAATTTGATTTGCCACAATCTTGATGTTATGCATATAGTGAAAATGTCTGCGACAATATTTTGGGCATGTTGTTGAATATTGAGGGGAAGACCAAAGATAACTTGAAATCGTGACTAGACMTTCAACGTTAGACATAAGAAAAGAGTTACAACCACAGGAGCTTCCAAATGGAAAGTTTCTACTACTTCGATCTTGCTACACAATGTCAAATGACGGAAAAGATCAAATGTTGCAAGTATTGAAAACTATAAAAGTTTTGAATGTTTATTCATCAAATATCTCTAGATGTATGAAGTTAAAACAACAGAAGTTGATAGGACTACAGACACATGATTGTCATGTATTGGTGCATGACTTGCTCCCTCTAGCTATTAGAGGAGTTGTAAAAGAAAGCATGACTTGAGAAATAATTTAATTGTATATTTACTTAAAAGAGATTTGTTCCAAAAGTTTTTAAGTGTAACACGCCTTAACGAGCTCGAATTATAAATTTGTCGAACACCTTTACAAGTGGAAATGATATTTCCCCCATCATTTTTCATAGTAATGGTGCATTTGATCATTTATTTGGCAACGGAGGTGAAGTTAGTAGGTCCAGTGAACTATAGCAGGATGTTTCCAATTGAGAGGTATATCCAACTGATATACTCAATTTCAGGCTTGTTTCATTAAATGCATGTATATATAAGATAGTTGTATTGTTACTTGTTACAAAAGTTGATATTGTTCACCATGAATTTGAGAATAAGATAGAATTATACTCTATGATAAGCATGATCAACTTCCATACTCAACTAGAGGGTAACATATATGGAAAGATTTTTTTCTTAACTACACTTTTCATTGGTTGCAAATACCTAAGCACACTTAAGGGATATAAAAGTTATCTAGAGGGATCAATTGCAAAAGACTACATAGTAGATGAGCCCATAAATCATTGCTCAGATTTTTTGAAGACCATGTTGAAATAAGGTTCAATCACCCAATAAGAAAAGATAATGATACTTTAGAAAGTAATAATACACAGGAAAGCCCTTTCACTGTAATTCTCGTCTGTCCAATAGAAAAGGCAAACAATATAATTTTTGATGACATGACATTGATGCAAGCAAGTCGAGCTGTCCTTTACAATTGTGACTCGATATTCGCATTCATTGAGTAAGCATATCAAGCTCTTTATACAACTAATTGTTGAAAAACATATATTATTGATATTTTTTAAATGAATTCTCATTCGATTATTTTAAGCATTCCATGAACAAATATGAGTTAGAATCGCATCATAATACAACCTTTACTACGTGGTTTCGTAATCAAGTGAGTCTTGCTTTATATGAATTATCCAATCAATTATGTCCATATTAACTAATATATACTTTATATTCCATGGTAATCAAAGCATGATTTATTTACAGGTTTATAGGTTGACCAACATGAATAGCCTTTGAGTTAATACTCAGATTACATGGCTGGCCTGAGGTCCAACTAAAGTTATGCAGAGCTTTAAAAGGTACATTATTGAAGGTTTCAAATACCATACTAAAGAGACAGAGGGAAAGGGGATAACTCAGAATAGTGGGGTGGCTATCACAGAAGAAAAATCCCTAAGTGATAACCAAGTTGAATATTATGGTGTCATAAATGATAATTAATGAACTGAAGTATTATGAACGATTCAGAGCTGTGTATTTCAAGTGCGATTGAGCGGATATAAAGCGAGGAAAGAGCATCAAGAGAGACAGATTGGATTCACACTCATAATATGTCTAGATTAGTTTATAAGGGTACAAAGCCAACTAACGAACCATTCATTGTGGCGCCACAAGTCAAACAAGTCTTCTATGTGCAAGATCCTTTAAAGAAAGATTAACATGCAAAATCAAGAACTAGGCCTCGTGATCTTTTTGACATGGCGGATGAGGTGTCGATTGCATCAAATATCCAACTCATAGATACTGATGACGCCATGCAAGATAGTAATTCTGATTGGATTGATTCATTTGGGTATGAAATGGTATAGATAGAACAAAAGTTGGTCTTCAAGAGAGAGATGAAGAGATTAATCCATTTTACATGAAGAATTGTAATATTGTTAATCAAAGGTCATTGTTATATTAAACTTGTAGTTTTATTTTCACAAATAAATTGACCATAATTGACYGGTTTCCTGCGCATATAGGTTTCTATATAATTTTTAAATCTTAAAAGTTCAACTGAAAATGTAAGTAAATAATTCATGATTTGGGAAACCAAAACGCATCATAATGCTCAGCTATGAAGGTTTTTATACATTATTTAAATCTTAAACATTCAATTGAAAGGTAAGTATATCAAAAAATTAAGTAAATCAAAGTCTCAGTAATTTAACCTAAAATTAGGTAATTTCCTCTTCTGTCTTTTTCTGCCCCACTGCAAAAAAAAACTATAACTAAACCGCCAAATCAATTCTCCTTTTTCATTCATAACTCTAACTCTCTCAAACCTGCAACAGAACCTACCCGAAACATTTGCTCCAGTATACTACTTACACTCAGCTATCCTTGACAATAGTGATTATGGCTTGCACTAAGATACCGGCTCACAAGCTTCCAGAGCACCAACTACGAAGACATTGAAGCTCTAAGGGAGGCCATACCTTTCGAATAAGATGAGGACCCCAGGTCCAAAAAATTGAAGTGCAATGCTGCAGAAAAATCTAAGCAATTCCTTGCAAACTATTCCAAAAAATATTCGATGACGAATTTCATCGCAAAGAAATTGTCCATGGTAAGGTTCCAAATTTTGATCAATTTCACCTTCCAATTACTTAATCAATTACTTAATTTTCAAGAGTGGGATAACTTGTTTTCATGTGATTTGTGTTATGAAAGTTTGTTAGACTGTTTTATGCAAATATGTGGCATGAGAGTAATGAGAATATGAATCTAGTGATTAACTCTTGGGTGAAGGGGGTAAAAATTAGGTTGAATGCAAAGACTATTAATGAAACTTTTGGCTTAGCTAATGGGGGCTTTACATTGATGAAATTGGTGAATATGATAGTAATACAGTACACCTTACTAAGGCAGAACTATTAATGCTCACAAGCTCGATGCATTCATATCGTAGCAAGTATAATAGTATCAAAAAGTATATAGTAAGTGAATCAAGGTCGATCCCACAAGAATTTCTAATCAAGTACCAAAATTACCGAATTTTCCTAATTTAAAACTTTCGAAGTGTGATTGAATTAAACTATTAACTAGAAAAAAAAAAAGTTGTTCAATTATGAAATTCAATTACCTAAATCGAAAAAGATATAAAGTGATAATAGAGATTGGTTAGGGTATTGATCCGAATTATTCCTATAATGTGCTAAGTTAATCACACCTTAATTTTCTTAATTCCCAAATCTAATCTAATTGTAAATGGCAGAATTTCCTAATTTAAGTTTTACCCAATCCCTTGGCATAAAACCCTAATTCCAATTAACTAAAACCATATCCCTATGTGAATTAGATTAACCGAAATTGCATTAAAGATCTATGAAATTTCCTGATTTGGTTAACCATAGTCAATTACTATTAGAAACAACCCAAAAGGAACCGATGCTACCCCTAGCCGGATCAAAACTAATAGGTCATCATTGCCTAGATCCTAATCAGTCTGTTCACCTCGCCTCCTTCTAAATTGATTATGACATCAATTTGTAGGTAGCTAATCTACAAAAAGCATTAAGAAAACCACAATGATAATAAACAACTCAACTAGATTAGGAATCAACAATAAAAGCACAATAGAGTTTAACCCATTATAAAGAAATTATCTTCTCAAATACCCCTAACTAACAAAAAATGTTTAGCCTAAGAAACTCATGAAATCCACCATAGAAAGTATAATAAACATGTTACAACCAAAGATTAGAGCAGAAAGAACCAATTTGAAGAACAAATCCTTAAGTAATCTTAGTTGAATACAAGTCTTCAAGCTCTCCAATGGCTTCCTCCAAGTTCCTCTTACTAACTAATCTAAAATTATGAAAATGGAGTGTTTTAACTACCAAAAGTCTCTAAAAACGGCCAAAACATGCACTATTTATAGAAGAACATAAAAAACCCTAAAAAGACCTTGACCGATGCCTTATTTAGCTTGAACTAGTACCTATTCAACCCTAAATCAGCACCGATTTGGCTGCTCTCCATACTTAGTCATTTTTTTTTTTATGTTTTTAGCTTCTGAAAATTGTATTTTGACACCAAACACTTTTGAATCCGTTGTTTGGCCTCTTTAAGCTCTTCTACAACCAATGTTTTCTCTTTTCTTGTATTTAAGATGAAAAAGCAAAAATTAATCATTTCAAACCATAATTAGCATAATATAAGATAAATCGTATAAGAAACTCGACAAAAAATACTGAAGTAAGGGATAAATGAAATATAAAATATGACTCTATCAACTATACAAATTTCTTTATGGGCATCCAACAAAATTTAATTTGAACAACATGGATCTCAATGTGAGATTTTTAACTCACATTGTTGCTCAATTTGTTCAATGTTGATTGGGGAAAGAAAATACCGTGAATGATTAGATTCTTATTTACAGATATTTGAAGTGTGAAAAGATTAATTTTGGTGTTATGTTCATAACCAACATTAAGCTTGCTCTAACCAGCAAGAGGAAGCTATCATATGGTTGTTTATTGACATGGATTTTTGAGCACTTTAGGGTAGATCTAGATGACGACACTTGCTCTTCTTAGGAAAGAATTATTTAGAACCAAAAACATTAAAGTAATAAGATCAAAAACTTTGAAAGAAGTCGCTAGAAGATTGTGATAGTCTTGACGATAATGGGGTTAAGCATGGTGTTGAGCATGATAATAGTTYRAAATTTGCAATTATGATTTCAAAGTTTGAAGCAATTGAGAAAGGTGTGTTGAAGATTGAGGGAAAGGTTGAGAAGATGGAAAGTAGGCAAAATACTTCTAATACAACTTTCAAGAAGTTCAAAAAGGAAGTGAATAACAATTTCAAATGAATCAAAGAGATGATCAAGCAATGCATGCCAGTCAAGACCAAAGTCCTTAAGTATGCAGAGAGAACCCTAGATTTGAATGGAGAAGAAGATGAAGAAGCTAAAGATTGAGATCATGTTTTTCAATGATGTCTCTCTTGATTATTTATTGGTTTTTTGTGGATGATATATGTTTTATGGATGATGTTTATTATGTACGATGTTTATGGATGATGTTTATTTATTGGTTTTTTTTGTGGATGACATATGTTTCATTAATGGTTTTTCTTATATAAGTCTTTGTGATTGAAATTATTTTAATTATGTAAGTTTTGTTTTGTTAGAAAAGAAGCTCTTTAAAGATTAAGGAAAAAAATCTGTTCAAGCCATATGTGACATCCATAGTCGTTTAAGGTAATCATCTATATCACAGTGATTTGTACCAATTAAAAATTATTAGGGTATTGGATTGCACTAAGTTTTCAGAAAAACAAAATTAGTTGGTCCATAAAATTGGACTGACCACGTATGGGCTACAGAAAATGCAAACTAGAGGCCCATAATAATTTTCGAAGTAAAATGCATGGGTGGGCTCAACATGTGTTGGCGGAGCATGTTTCGACTATAAAAACTCAAAGTAAAACGAGAGCACATAATAATCCATAGCGGTATACGCAACAGGTATCATGGACTACGGTATAGAGATAATATTGATATTGTGAAGCAAAATAAATTATAAAACTGAAAAACAATATATATGCCAACGTATGACAAAATGTCATCGACAAACGTCGTCTAATATCATTAGTTCTAACGACCTTTAATGCCAACATATATTAAATGTGGGCATAACATGTGTTTATGGCAACATATAGTGCAAATATCGTTTCTATATGTCACCTCAATTCCACATATAACAACATTTTGTAAATGTCATTCAAATGTCACCATAAATCGTCAACATATGTCGCCAAAAATTATGATTTCGTACAACCTTTAACTCCCACATACATGAAACATTGGCATAACATGTGTTTTTGGCAACAAATGTTCGCCTCAATTCAAACTAAAATGACATTTTTGAAATGTCATCCCTTCACTCGTTATATCTAATGTTTAGGCGACATAAGGGAAACGCCGTCAGCATATGTTGTCCAATATCGTGATTTCTTATGACCTTTAATACCCACGTATAGGAAACATTTGCATAACATGTGTTTTGGCAAACATCGTTCTAAAATGTCGCTTCAATTCAATCTAGAACAACATTTTATATATATCATAAACATGTCGCCCTATCTAGTGTTTAGACGACTAAAGGGGAAATGTAGTTTGCAAAATTCATCTAATATCATGATTTTTTACAACCTTTAATACAAATATCATTCTAAAATGTCGCATCAATTTCACATATGACAAAATTTTACAAATACCATCCAAATGTCGTCTTATCTAATGTTTAGGCAACTAAAGTGGAAACATCGTCAGCATATGTCTCCAAAGATGATATTCTATAATGACATTCTTACCAATGTATATGAAATGTTGGGAGATATTATTTTTATGGCAACACATCTTACAAATTTCATTAGGAAATGTCGTCTCAAATCCACATATGACATTATTTTAGCAAACGTTGCCACATATGTCATCGCAGATAGTATTATAGCAATACATAGATAAACATCATCTACAAACATCTAGTTCCATCCTGAGGGTCTCTAGTCAAGCTAATAGTCTATAGCAACTACATAGATACCACTCATTCTACAAACATCGTCTTTACATATATATATATATAATATATATATTATATTAGTATAACATGACATTTATCAAGCATTGAAATAGGTTAATGAAAAAGGCCTAYGACGACGTTTTTCAAAAATGTCATGAAATATATATCAGATAGACCTTTTTGACATAGTGTATATTTGATTGACTTACACTGCTAAAAGAGAATGCAAAAGAATCCTAAAAGTTTCCATGAGTGTTAAGGAAATGCAGGGGTTTGGAATTCTGGAATTTTAGCAGCTAAGCAATGCTGCAACATCCCTGGATGTCTGGGTTGAAAGTAAACAAGTTGTCTTTATTATTGAAAAATTGGACTTACTTTAAGAAGTAATGATTAGAAATTTGAAAAGGCTTGCAGCTTTCCATATTCCTCATGAATGAGACACATTTTCATAACCTCTTTTAACATTTCACCGTTCTAACTCTTACCATAAAAGGTCCCATCCACCTACCCGCCCTTTATCTTCTCCACTCCCCCATATTCGACCATTGTTATCCATTCACAACTCTTCACTTACCTATAATTGACCAACTCTACACACTCATTCAACTCCTGCAATCCTTACCCTTCTATGAAACCCTCCGCCATTGAACCTACCTTCATCCTTACACCAATTCCCCACTTCCTTGGAGCAAGTCCACTATTTTTCACTTATAAACATTTGTCTTTCTACCTCAAAATGGTGCGAGACAAGTAAGCTGCGAACAATAAGATAAAGCAACCCCCAAAATCTTTTGAGAGATTTTGTTAATGGCAAAGCCAAAAAGAAATCTGAAGACATTTTTTAGTCCAAAGGACTTGTGGATAGAAAAAGGTTTTGCTATGACAAAAAGTGAGGCATTGGGACTGCCTATATACGTTTGAGAGCAGATTGTGTTGTGGAGATAGGAAAAATTTTGTGAACAACCTGAGGCCTCTAATCCCTCTGCTATCTGTGAATTCTATGGAGGATGTGAACAAAGTTTATGAAGTTAGGGATATCGAGTGTGAGTACAACAAGTTTTTGGAGCGCATTGAGGATGAAACACCATTTCTAGAGCTCTTACTGTGAAAAACACCAAATAGAGTGTCTCACCTCAAGGGTTCTATACGGTGAGGAGAGCCCAGTTAACTCGGCTGGCTAAGGTGTGATATGATTTCCTCAAGTTGAGGTTGATGCCCACTACCCATGACACCACTCATGATCGAATAGCCCTCTTGTATTGTATTTTGGGCGACATCTCTATCCATGTGGGGAAAGTGATTTGTGATGAGATGCAGCTGTGTGTGAGCATAGTGTAACGGAAATCATTTTTCCCTTTTCTTATCACCTCTTTGTGTTTGGATGAGGGAGTTCCTTGTATGGATAAAAATCCTCAAGTCCCTAACCTTGGAATCATCATTAGCACCACCATTAATCGTTGATCATGGAGCCCAGTGCTGAGTTCACTTTTGTTGCTTTTGCTAATAGAGCAGCAACATCCACTCCTGAGGCCTCTAGTAACAAGCCTACTACTAACATTGATGAGTTAAAGAAGATCATTGAGAGCCAAGAAAGGGCACTGCATATTCTAACGACGATGATGCAACAATCTCAGCAGTAGAATAGAGCATTTTAGCATCACTTGATAGAGTAGTACATAACATATTTGACATACCGCAAAAAATTTGATAATGATCTAAAAAATCCTTGCAGCGTAACTTCACTAGGCCCATACCTAATTTTCCTAAGTTTCCTAAAGCAATGCTACACCAATGTGAAGAGCCTATGGAGGCACCTACTCAGAAGCACATTCAAGAGGATGCTGCCTAGCCTGAAGAAGAGCCAGAAAATGCAAAGAAGCTGAAAAGGCCAAGACCATGGAGGAGGAGAAGGAGGCTAGTAAGGACTCTCAATAGGGGAGTGTTCTTTTTGTTATCAATGCTTATCAAGACTGCCTTTCAATTGATTTTAGTTTTGTTGTTTTAGGATGCATGTCTTTAGTTTGGATCGGTTAGACAATTTCTATTTTTACTACTTTGTCTAGTGGGTAGTTCAATCTAGCTTTTGGGGATTGTTTTCTTGGACTATTTTAAGCAACAATCACTAGATTGAATTATGTTTTGGTAAAAAATTAGTGTATCTATCTTTAGGTCATGCGGCATGTTATTTTGTTAATATGCTAATTCTGCATTAAGGGTCTAGTAATTTTTTTTCTTTTACTTTGTTTTAATGCTGTTAGGTTAGTTATTTTAGTACATTTTGGGAATTGTGTTGTCTACCAATATTTTGATTTGGGGTTTTAATTTCAATTCTACATGGTTCCAGGATGCCTGTTTTGTTATTCATGCAACAAGTCCAATATTGTGGCAGGAATGCTATAAAATCCTTTGTAGTCATACATAGGGGATCCACTAAAAGGATTTTAACAAATGCATCGGTAAAATTAGCAATGCATACTGAGAGCCAAGAAAAAGGATTTTACCTAGAGGATTCACTAACCCTAACTSAATTTTATACTCTTAATCATTTTTTACAAAACTCTTGCCATGACTAATTACTAGTTTTAGTGATAATTTATCTTAGATCCATTTTATATTATTAGTGACAATCAATCCAAACTAAAAACRTTTTTTATTAGAAGTTTTGTGCTACCACCTTTACTATATATCTATCCTTGTGGAATCGATATTTTACTCACTTTGTATTACTTGTAAACCATGTATACTTGCACAATTAAAGCTGATTTTTTCTACTGGAGATTTATGACATCTTTAAGCAAAATGATGCTAGTGATGATGTYATTAGGTTAAGACTATTCCCTCTCACCCTTCAGGATAAGTCTAGGTCTTGGTTAAATTCCCTCCCATCTGGACCCATAACTACTTGGGAGCAGTTAGCCTCCGTCTTTCTAAATAAATATTTCCCACCATGCAAAATCGTGAAATTTATAAATGATATCACAAACTTTATTCAGGATAGTGGAGAAGCCTTATATGAGGCTTGGGAAAGATTTAAGGATTACTTGAGAAGATGTCCCATCATGCTTTACATTGTAGATTTATATCTAAATTTTCTATAATGGGATGAGTGGGGTATCTAGGTCCATAATAGATGCAGGTTGTGGGGATAGTATGCCTAAGCCACCTAAGTAAGCCTAGGAATTGTTTGAGGAAATAGCCTCTCTTGGTTACCAATGGTCTAATGAGCGAAATAGTAATATTAGGAGGGGAAGTTCAATGGAATTAGATGTCAATCAAACCATACTTTCTCAACTAGCTCTAATTTCTAAGAATTTGGAGATAGGGGGTAGAATTACATGTGAACATTGTGCTGGTACTCATAAGAGTATTAACTGCCCACGAAACCATTATCCTGTCCTTGATTTCCAACAACCCAGGAGAATGCAAACCATATAGGTCTTAACCCCAGGTCGAACAATGCTTACTCTAATACTTGACAACCTGGTTAGCGTAATCATCCTAATTTCTCATAGAATCAAAATACGAATCTTAGTTATAATTCAAATGTTAGACTAGAACAAGCCCTAAGTTTCCCTCCTCAAGAGAAGAAGTCCAATTTAGAAGACTCCGTTAGCAAATTCATCACTAGTGCAGAAACTAGATTCCAAAACCAAGAAGTTTCCATAAAAAGCCTCGAAATTAGTTAGGACAAAACGGTAAGTTTATTGAGTCAAAGGATTCAAGCGTCATTACCTAGTAATACTAAAACTAGCCATAAGATCATAACTCCATATCTTAGAAGTGGTAAAACTTTAGAGGAACCTAAATTTGAAATAGAAAGTGCTAAAACAGAACAAGAATCATCCAAAGTCAATGATTTAAGAGAGATGGTTAAGGAATCTAGTCTTACCAACAAATCTGAAAAATGAAAGAGGGGTAGTAGAGATAAGAAATTTATGGAGGAAGCAGATTATAAATCTTTTCCTTTCCCTCAAATTGTAGAACCCTCTAAAGATAACCTTCAATTAAGGAAGTTTTTGGATAAATTGAGAAAATTAGAAACAAACCTTCCTTTTGTTGAAACCATTTCTCAAATGCCTAAATATGATAAATTCTTGAAAGATAGACAATAAGAGAAAATTGCTTAATTTTGAAAGAATTTGCTTGAATGAAGATGGCTCTGCAGTTTTACAAAATAAAGTACCAATTAGCTTATGGATCCTAGAAAGTTGGTGAGTCCTTGTCATAGTGGTGATTTAGTTTTTTTAACAATGCACTATATGATCTAGGGCCAATATTAATTTGATGCTTTCATCCGTCTTTTGACATTTGAGGTAGGAGATGCAAAACCTACAAATATGACAGACCTATTAAATATCCTATGCAGGTAGTGGAGAGGATGTCTTGGTTAAGGTTGATAAATTTATCTTCATGGTAAACTTTTTGGTTATGGATATATAGGAGGATGTTAATATACATTATTGTTAGGAAGATCTTTTCTAGCCATGTGACTCTAATCGATCTAGAAAAGGATGAACTAATATTAAGGTTAGGGGATGAATGTACAACTTTCAAAATGTTCAAACCACCCAACCAAGATTTAAGTAAGACTGTCCAATTTCTTGAAGCTAAACATATAGGACACACTAGGAGGTCTAAACTTTTAGAGGTAGAACAAAAAGGACATAGACCAAAACCTAGTATTGAATGCCCTCAAATAGATTGAAAAACAAAGAAAAGAAAATTGAAGAAGTCAAAAGGGAGAGAGCTAAATCATTGCATGACAAAACCAATATACGTTGTGACTTCATTGATGATAAAAGAGTTTCTATCTGATCTTGATTTGAAGTTCTTGCCATGAAAGATGAAATCAGCCTACTTGAAGGGCAACTATAAGTACATTAGGAAAAGAGGAATGGAACCCCAAATGCTACTTCTTCTTGATGAGCTTAATGGAAATCAAGCTAGAGACTGCGACATAGAACTATCTTCTTATTTCTTTGATTCTTTTTAACAATTTGTTTTTCCTTTTCTAATTTTTCTCTTTCTCTTTGGTTTATTAGTGTTGATTTTTTTTCAATAATTTAAAGATTTCTAGCTTTCACGATTTTCCTTTAGGATTTCAAGGACTTTGGAGGTTTTGTAATTCGAAATTTTTTCGTCAACTCTAATCCAATTTACTTTCATTTTTTCTTTTCTTTAGCTTTTTTTTTTTGTAGGATAATAGCATAACCCTTGTCAAATTTAGAAGGATCCATCGATTACACTAGCAAAAGCTTTGATTTTCCTACTACTGCTCAACATCATCTACACAAGGGAACTATCTTTCACATTACCTTTGTGTTTCTTTGATTAACATTGAGGAAAATGTTAAGTTTTAAGTGGGAGCTGGAATAAAATATTCTTCTTTGTTTACTTCTATTGTATACCAAAACTTTCCAAATCTTCGAAATTTGGAACTTTATATGTGATTTATTAATTTACATGTTTGATAAAATAACATAAAAGAGAGACCTTTTTATTCGGCTTGAGAATTTTTGTATGAATTTGATCTATCCAACTTTTTCGTTTTCTAGCATGAGTAGCCATTATCTTATTGGACATTATGATGATTCACTAAACACGACTATCGTAGAACTTACTTTTTGTTACTCATTGACGTGAAATAGAAAGATAACTTTTATTAATGAATGGATGATCCGTCTTAGGTCTTCTTTGGATCGTTTGAGCCTTTTGAGCTTTGCCTTTCTATATTATATTCTTAGTAACCTTTTAAGCCTAACAATAATGAAATTTATTTGATAAAACCCTATATTTCTTATCTTTTAAATTGCATATATTTTGTCTTTCTATTTGTAGGAGAGTTTACTCACTTTTTATTGTGATTGGCACTGAATGGAGTCTTTTTTGTTCCTTATTAAAAGGATTATGTTGGGGGGTTTGACGAAGGAGGTCAAGGAATTGAATTTTGTAGAGAAATAAAATGTGAAAAATTAAGCAGTTATTAAGAGGTGAAAGTTAATACCTCATATTCTCTCGAAAAAAAAAATGTTATACATATCTTCAAAATAAAGATCAATGAAGAAAAGAGAAAGAAAAGAAAAGGAAAGTGTGTAAAGAAAAGATGCAAAAGTTTACGATTTATGTTGGTTGTTGGAAAAGAAATGTGGGAAGATGTAGAAAATTTCTTAAGGAATGAAAAGGAGTTATAAGGTTTTATTGTTTGAATTATGTAATACTCGCTTACTTTTGAGTATTCCTTATCTTTCATTTGATCTTTCTAAACTTTAGCTTTACATTACAAGATTAAAAGTTCTACTTGACCTGTAACACCCCCAGATTAGAAACCTTATCCTAAACCGGGAATGTTACGTCATTCCATTCGCAAATAATCAACCATCATTTAAAGCTGAACATTTATTCAAAATGAAGACAGCGGAAGCATTTCTAAACCATTCAAAAACAAAAATCACAAAGAAACTTCAATAATTTAGAACATTCAGAAATATTCATCTTATTTCATAAATAAATTCGAAAACCAATTCTTGCGTATCGTAGCTCRTCCATAAGCGACCTCTTTTCCCCATCTGGTTACATATCATCTGCAAGGAAAACATAAGCAACAGGAATGAGTTAAAAAGCCCAGTAAGTAACCTCATGCATGAATGCATGAACATGTCCTACATGTGAAAATTCAAGCTCCTCCTTTTTAATGAAAAACTTCTCGAAAACATTCCCTTTTCAAAACTCATTACAAACATTCTCTTCAAAATTCTCTTATAATAAAAACTTTCCATTTCCTTTCATTCGTTCACGAGCTCACTAGAGTGTAAAGCCTAGCCACATAGCTATGCAGTGGGCCATAGTTATTTGGAACCCGATTCCATTCCTACCGGTAGAACCACGAAGCAGTTAACATCCAAAAAAAAGTTTTATTTCCATTCTTCCACCTCCAAGGAGGTAAACATTCCATTCTTACCTACCCTCCAAGAGGGTAGGGTCGGGTGCGCCGGTCCCCCACGCCCCATTTCCCACTCACATCTTTTATGGCTAGTATTACACTCCTTTCTTAAAACTTTAACA
>MEJB01000010.1:5096359-5117241 GCA_001752375.1 Rhazya stricta | reverse complement strand
GTTCCACTGGACCATTTTAGAATATTAACAACAAACATCGAAATTATGCCCACCGGTAATTGAAAGTGAACGAATAGTCGTCACAGATACAGTTTCCATTATTGTCCCGATCAAAAGTCTATTCGATGATACACATCAATATAATTTAATCTTAACCCACGGATAATTCAGGAAATTCCGACAGTAATGTGATTTAGAAGTACATGATAGATATGCCAAAGAGAGAGCTAATCCTCTTATTAATTATTCTGAAAAGAAAAATTCAATAGTTATGAATTCCTACCCTAACCAACAAATTCGAAAGAAACTGTTGATTTTGGTAAATTAACACTTATAACTCAATTTAAATAAACAGTGGTACTTCCGTTGACGGCAACTGCCGCACTTAAAATTAATGAAATTGCATCCCGGAACAAAATAACCCTTATAATAAAATTTTAATAATAAGATAAAATAATAAAAGAACGACTAAAATTCAATTAACGAAACAACTAAAAAAACCGGAAATGAATTCAACGAAACAAAAGAACTTTCTTTTAACTAAGTGGTGAGAAACGCCCCCTACTGACACCAATTTTAATATGATAATTCACACTCATTATGAACAAAATATAAAACCACTTAATTACTGTGGTGGTTTATAACCTCGACAACGCTTCGCCAAAATTCATTAGTAAAAGAAGTTAAAGATAAACTAGGGAACCATGTAACGTGATCTAGAAAGATCAATTCATGGTGAACAGATGCTAGTCTTTACCTCTTGTTGTTTTTTTTTTTTTTTTTAACTTCCTTTCCTCATGCTTCTTCGTAGGTTATAATGATGAAAGTAACTCGAGTTCTTAAAACAGACTTCAACTTTTGACTCAAACTCCTCGGTTATCCACTGTTTTCGGTTTCAGTATTGTACCCGAGTTTTGTTTGATCCTTGGTATTACCTAATCGATTAGATTACAATGAAGTTGTCCAAGGTACCATATGTTATAGACCTAAATTAACGATTGAAACTTTAATTTTAAAACCCTGATTAGAGGTTAAACGAAGTTTTAAGTACAAAATATTCCTTTCCAGAGTGTTTTATATTCTAAAAGTAATAACAGATAAGTTGATACGTAGGAGTTCCAAACCTGTCTACTAGTTTAATCTAAAATAGAAAAAGGTAAAAGCGAATTCGACAAATTTCCGATCTTACCATAGATGACACGCGTATTCAACCGACCGCCACTGATCAATCCTTTCTTAATTCTTTTGTTAAAGAACTTTTATAAAAAGTCGAAGAATCCCGTCGATTATATTCTTTCTTTAACAACTTATTCCGTTTAATGTACCCCTTTGAATATACTGTATAACCCTTTCAAATATGTTGTTGAAACACGTTCAACAGGAAGTAGGTGACCTAAGTCATTGTATAATTAACTATGGTTATAAAAAACCAAACTCCCAGATCAACAATACGCATCCTCGTACTAGTTACATCCAAGTAGTCTCCAACGAAACCATTGTTCTACGGATTGTTAGATTCGAGAGAGTAGAGTTTTAACCGACGTTTACAGTTTTTAAGCCGTATTCCGTTCTACACGGTTCCTTTCACTTATTCATTTATGAAGTTAAAACTGTATTCTAAACTAATCGTGTATTGCAGGACCCACTTCGTTTTACCAAAATCCCTACCCAGGTTAGTTGTTCGTTTCAAGAAAACCCATCTTTGATTAATAAAAGACACCAACAACGTACCCTTTCTTACTTCTAACAATTATATATCCCTACACCAACACCGGTCCCATCTTGATTAGAGATGAAGAAGACGGTAATCCTGTCTGGTAATACGATTTAAAGATTTCAAAATGTTTTTTTTTTTCTTTATCCTCTACTTTAATTTTTGTAGATTCATATTCTAACTTGTTTACCATAATGGCTGAGAATGTAGATCTACGTGGATAGGCTATACGCTATTAAACTTAACAAAATATTTGCGCATAATATTCAATCAAGTCGAACAACCATTAAATAATAATTACAAAGAATAAAAAATACTTGCTATAAATTTAGTATATAAGCACATTTAGATCTCACAAAAGAATTGAACTAATGCTTTATTAATCCCTTAACCAGAATAGAAGAACATAGAAACAAGACATAATGTGGAGACGGATAATGTCTAAAATGAATAATGGATAATAGATAATAGGATAGATGATGAGTAATCGAAAATATATGGCTTCTTCTACCTTTCTTATGTTCCTTTTATACAGATGATAGGAAACAACAAGAATTCCTTAAGTATTTTAACTAACTAAAATTCAAATATTTAAAATCTAATCTAATAAAAAAACTAATGTTTAAATATTAAATTACTGATTATAAGGGATATATATCCCTAAAAATCCTCCCTAGACAATAGTAATCTTCCAAAAGATAGTCTTCCAAAACTCTCCAAGTTCATCCATCCATATGCTAACGTAGAAAATTTTGTGCATTGCTGGAATTTTGTCCCAAAATGCTCCAATAATGCCTTCTTTTCTGCCACTACCTCCGAAGAGTCCTAGATGGATGAAATGTCAAGAAAACATGTAATTAGTGCAATGAATCTGTTCCATAATTCATCAAATACTCTAAAATTATGGTACTAATTTGGACTCTATCACTAGATTTGGAATGGTAAATTGTGCACTAGGAAATACACCTATTGTTAAAGGAGATAAGTTCAGTCTCAATCAATGTCCCAAGAATAGAATGGAAAGAAATGAGATGCAAAGTTTCCTTATGCATCAGTTGTAGGGAGTCTTAAGTATGCTCAATTATGTGTACGTGTCTAGATTTAGCGTACATAGTAGCGCGTTAGGTAGATATTTGAGCGATCCTTGTATGGATAATTGGAAAGCAATAAGGCGGGTCATGAGGTACTCAATGAGAACAAAAGATTATATACTCACCTATTAGAATTCAGATAATTTGGAGATCATTGGGTAATTTGAATTCGACCTTTTGAGATACCAAGATATTGGAAAATCCAACTCTGGCTTTGTTTTCATATTGTCTGGAGGTGCTATTTCTTGGAAGAGCATTAAGCAATCATTTATAGCACATTCTACTATGGAAGTAGAGTTCATAATCTGTTAKGAGGCAACCAATCATGCAATAYGACTGCGAAATTTTGTCGCTGAGCTRTAAGTAGTTGATATTATTAAAAGACCACTTAAGTTATATTGTGACAATCTTGTAGCAGTCATGTATTCCAACAACAACAGAAGCTCATCAAGTCAAAATACAAACATTAAGTTTCTAGTTGTTAAGAAAAGGATTTAGAGAGGTATAGTGTCAATTGAACATATAGATACCAACTTCATGTTAGCAAACCCACTTACTAAAGGTTTAACTACCAATGTCTTTCATGAGCATACTACTGAAATGAGTATTATACTAGTTGAAGATATGCAATTTTAGTGAGAGTTGTGATTTATTTTGTATTATGTGACACTATATTTAGTTTTATGCAGAACAAAGTTTATGGTTTTATTTTGATTTATTACTCTGAATTTGTTATCTTTCAAATGCATATTGGCATAAGGTTGAAACACTTAGATTTGATCTCATAAAGTTAGGACCAATAGAAATATACATGATGAGATTACATTACATGTAATTTCCAATTACACATTCATACTTGAACTTTATCATTGAATATGTTAGTTTKGTGATCATTGATGGGTCCCATTAGAATTAAGTGTAACGAAGGCCASTTTAGTTCCATTCTAATGTAGGAAATGGACCAAATTGTTTTCGAAGATTTCTTAAAGATTCGACARTAATTTTCTGCGCACTTTTGTTTATCAAATTTTATGGTATTTGGAATTAATGTGTAGCCCAAGTGCCCAATATGTGGACTTACAAATTAGTAACAATTATATTTATCTTTCTATTCTAGTTGGACTGATCTAAGTGATCCAATAAAGTATAGTCCAATAAAACACCTTATATTTGGTATGCGCTTCTTAATGTATAGTGTGTAAAACCCGAAAATTGACTATCACTTTATAAGCTCCCATAGGTTATATTTTGATACTTAACCTGATACTATTATAGAAAATTTGGTCATAGATAGAAAACGATTAGATAAAATAAATCTGGATGATAGGGTAAGTTAAAACACAATATTGAACCAAAATTACCATTTACCACTAATGACCTATCAAAATTACCAAATTATTTTTCTCCTATTCAGAAAAATACTCATTGACCAACACTGGAATCTAGATAGTGTCCTACATTATAGACATAATTCATGACACCAAAATAAGACAAATAGAATTTTATATCCTAAACTCTTTTTTCTTAGTCAAAGTTTATATTATAAGCAGTCAACTTGACTCCTTATCTTAGTACACGGAAATGCATGCTTCATAAGAGCACAACTTTAACCAATTTAATTAAAATTACTCTTTCAAAGGTTTTCTCCTTTACATGGCAATTTTTGTCTTTATGCACTTAAAAGACACACTCGAAAATTTTGGTTTTGCTTCTTCTTCTCTTACCTTTTTCTTGTCTTTTTCTCCTTCTTCTTTTCCTCTTTTTACCACCAAAAAATTTCTTTCATTGTCCTAAGAATTCCTATGTTTAGAATAGCTTGGATTAACTACTTTATTTCATCCTTTGTCCTACCTCAGATTCAAAATTTTCTTCCTTGACCGAGCCCTCTCCTCTAAACAATGGAACCACACAACTCACATCAGCTACAAGTGGCAAGAATCTTTTGCCGACAAAGAATTCAAATCCAAATTTACTTCTCCACTTCTGACTAAACACTTCTCTTTTTTTTTTCCCTTGACTCATCCCCCAAAATATGCACCATTCCATTACTTCTTCCTGTGTCTCGACTTAAACCAGGTAAGTTTCATGCCTTTTCTTTTTTCTTTTCTTCTCTTTAGTTACTTAGAATAAGACAGCAAACATAAGTAGGAAGCATGAAACTTAGATTTCTGTAAAATAATAAAAAGCTAGGAAAGTACATTATAATGCACGTTGTGAATGTAGAACTTAGGAAAGCATGGCTTGAAGATAGTGAAACAAATAAGCACATGAACTAGTTAAAATTTTGTGCTATTTTATTATAGTACTTTTAAATCGACCTACCTTTTACCAGGATTAGAGTGTATTTAAGCTGGAGGAATATAATGTTAAATAGAATGGAGTATGACTAGCAAACCTACATACGCTGCCCAGGAATTGTTTTGTATAAGAATGTACTGATATGATAAAATTCAAATCTATTAAATAAATGAAAATGAGGAAGATTATTATAGATGGAAATCTAATCAGGAGCATAATGAGACTGGTTTTACTTGAAATGGAGTTGTACTAAGTGAGATATCCAGATTGGATAGAAAATTGAAACTGTACTGTCCAACCCATTTTGTATCCTTAATACTGGAAGTATTTTTATAAATATAATCCTATGGATTTTATGATTACAAATAAATAAACCTTGTCACATGATTCCTCCTAGAACTAGAATTATGATTTGATCTTTAAGACAGTCTCAGTTGAACACAACCAAACTGGGATTCTACTTAACCTTCATGATATTAGAATTCTGGAAATCACTTGGTTTGTCCAAGTGAGTTAATGGACATGAATAAAATCCTTGGCATCCTATGAATGTATTGGACTTGGTTTGACAAGAAATCTCTAACTGGAATTAGAGTTATAAGCTTAAAATTGATCACTACTCGAATTGAGTACAACACAATACCCCCAATTGTTCTACCATAATTATGGCTTATCTACGGAACAAAAATATTATATGAATAAAAACCTGGATTCCTTAGGCTAATTTTAAGCTTGATTTCACTTAAAATGGATTCCTATAACTTGATATATGACTAAAACAATAAACATTGTCGATTGTAATGAATTCTGCCTTATTCTACTTTCCTTTAGAGTGTTTTGGTAAAATCTGGGAATTACTCAAGCCTTTTTAGGCAAAATAATCTATCCTAATAGATTTATCAAAGTCTCAGGATTATTTTCCAGCTGATCTCATAAGGAAACTACTCCTGAACCTCACTTTATGAGTAAATTGCTAGTTAAATGCTAATTAGTCACTTTCTAAGAAAGAACATGTCTTTCTAAAAATCTTTTTCACTTGGCAGAATGTTATTGAACCATCTCCTATCATACTTAGAAAATTCTAGAACTTAGGAATTCAAAGAAATTGATTTCGCAGGATTCAGATATATAAAAATTAAGATATAACTATGTTCGGACAGCTTTGACAACCTACCATGGCACTTGAACTTTAAATCTATAGCACACGTATCAAGATAGTCACCTACTTGCTCTTGTAATTAGATGAATTCCTCCATCTTTTAAACTTCCAAGTACGTGCGGTTTTGTTTATCGTATCTAGATAACTTTTTTTTCAATTATTTTAATGTGAGTCTCTCTATTTTGTGAACTTTCAAAAGGAAATTTGTTCATCGTACTCTAGATAAATGGTTCAATTATCTTAACATGAGTTCCTCCGTTTTTGAACTTCCAAATTTGTTCTGTTCATCATACTCTAGAGACACATTATAAAATCTTTTGAAATATGTTCCTATTTCCTAAAGTGTTCAAAACATATCATTTCTGTTTGTAAATTATCAAAAGATGTTTTGTGACTTTTGCGAACTCGTATGGTGATTGGATGAAATGCAATAAGCATTATGATTTTATCCACTTACAATATTTCTGAATTGTTTTACTGAAAATCACAATTCTTTTATTAGCATGAAATCTTGGTTTTATCCTTAGCATTACATTGATCATGGAATTTTGAGATTTCACTTATTCATGAAATTGTGCTTGTTACTAAGACAGTCTTGAACTATGTTTCGTGATGATTGAGAATACTCAGTCGATGACTCTGAGTACTAGTCCAATGGGCAAAGTATTATGCTTGACTGGTCTCCAATACGAGGACCTCTTGAGCCAGCCAAAAAATAGTGATTCGAGAGTTACCAAATGGCCAAAAATGATGAATCATATCTATGGCAGACTGAGACAATGTCAAACTAACGGTTGCGCCATATGGTACCCATGGTACTTGTTGACGCTTATACTCTTGGTTAGGAGGATTAATCCGAGAGGGACCAACTCCAAAGCCACGGTAGCCGACTCTATCGTATTATCGTATTCAGGTAGTGTGGTTGTCAAACACTAGCATACCAAGAGTGATAAGGTTGGTAAACTAGACCTCGTGGAGTGAAAACTCCTATGGTTACTGCTATAATATTGATCACGTGCATGGAACTGTTTTACATAAATATGGATTTTCAATTATTCACCTGCATTTACTCATATTCTTGGCACGAGATTGTAGTGTTTCAATACTTTAAGGTTTTGGAAAATAGATATTTTGTTAACCTGTTTCCCACTGCTAATGTACACTCTCACACAAGCACGAGACTCACTGAGCCTATTCACCAATTTTTCTCACATGTTCTGGGATTAAAAGAGTTACGTAGTTTTGTAATTGTTGGAAATTTGTAATAGTTATAACGTATGTAATGTCATTTGGGAATTTTAATATTGGGAGTTTTGTGATTCTGATTTTAGTTTCCTTCTTTTCCTTATTCTCCATCTTGAGAAAGAGACACTATAGAGACCAATTAGTCGTTGGAAGACCTTACCCGTCTACGAACTACTCCAATATATTCAAATAGACCAACTAACTCTCGTAATGTAATCTTGATAACCTGAATAGAGATTTAGGTATTATAGGATAATGATTTAATCCAAAAATAGTTACTACTTTCACATGTCTCAAATTTGACTCATCACCCCCTTTGAGTTGAATTTAAGGATTTGTCATTGGTTGASTTGGAAACTKACTTTTTTCCTATATACGTACCCACTTGAGTGCTCAACTTTGTGAGTCGRGATCAATGTCATTGATGGCCTGAGAATTTTGATTGTTCATAGCTTGACAATCAATCCCAAAATTCACATATCAAATAGAAAAAATATTTTCTTGAAAACTATTTGCTTTTTCCTTAGCGAACATTTGATTTTAATTTCATTTCCTTTTCCACAATTTTCTTTTTTCTCACTGAAATTCTTAAACCAAACAGGGCCATATTCTTTTCTGAGGATTGAAAAATGCTTGACTAGTGTTAGCCTTCTGGTGGAGTTGTATTTTATTATCGAGTGTCTMTAAATAGGCACAATTGAGTCTACTGACTGACAAAATTACCCTTTGTGATGTCCCTCATTTTTAGAACCCTCCCTTGGGATACAACAGAAGAGAAATGAAATAGTTCCTCCCATCTCGTTTATCAAAGCCCAAATCCAGTTTTGGATATAAAATGCCTCCTCTTTGGACCTTACCTCTAGTAAAACATGCGAGCCCCTAAATGTCATTTCAGCTCCATATACCTTAAAGTATTAATAGCACTCCTAAGCTTATCATTTTTAGTTTTCACCAGCCCCAATGGATAGCAGACATTCGGGCCCTCAACAGCTGTCTCTCTCTTCCTTCCTACTTAGCTTTATGTTATTCTTTGCATTATAATTCCCCACCTCCATCAATAATGGATCTCCTCTCGCTCTCATCCTCGATTTGGACATGTGCAATTTGAGCATCCAAATTGTGTAACAGTTTTAGGCACAAAAACCATGATCTCATATATAAATACTACGATTTTATATTTTACTTTCTCAGTATGAAATAGTTCACATGGTACAATTTGCACCTAAGGGCAATTGGTCTTCCATGGAGTTTAGTCTAATCTATTCCATGTGCAATCTCTCAAATAGTAGCCTTGTTGCATGTGCAATGCATTAGATGGAGTTCCTATTAGCACCTAATGTGAGACAATGCAAGTGTTGCCACTTAAATGGCCAAGTCTACCATGCATTGCTTGGTACTACTACATATTATAATCCCACACAGAGGGATGAAGGAAATTGCGGTTAATGGGCAGTACCCTTTTTGGTTTACCAGCCTTAGTGGGCCCATGAAAAGGTTATGTGAATATATCATTACCATTGAGCTATAGTTTTAATGGTCTCCACACCCAGAGTAGCTTTGATCATGTAATTTCCATCAAACATACAACATGTTATTTGATTATAAGATTGAGAATTGCAGAAACTATAAGATGAAAAGATTCCCATAACTTAATAGCAAGTTTCCCTCCTTAAATACAAAATACACTTCCTTTTTCATATTAACCAAAGGCCCACTTTCTGAACAGATGAAACTCATCTTGGAAAAAGATGRGAAATGTGAATCATTGAAGAGAAAAAATTTTGATACACTCATTCAGGAAAAATCTTCTTTCATGTGCTTTTATTAGCACCACATTTCATGCTGATCTGCCTTCCTTGGTACCATAAAATAATTCAACTCTTTGTTGAATTCAAGGTTGATCTTTGTTCAATTCGTGCAGTAATTTTCATGTCCCAGTGAACTTTTCTTCCTCAATTTGCTCTTTCTAAATCAGTAAGTCTTGGTATTACAAGATTTCAACAGTAGTCTTCATTCATCGAAAGCTCTGAATTCAAGAAAATATTTTCCTCTGCAAAGTATGTTAAAACTTGGATCCAAATCCAAGTCCTTTCTTGATATCTGCCTCTTCTTGAGTGCAATTCTTGAATCAATGATCCAGTTCTTTGAACATACTACTGGTATCTGATGGCAAAGAAGAGAAGCTGGTTCAATCTGCTAAAGAGATTCTTCATTGTTGCAGATGCGAATTCAAGATCAGAAAAGGTAAATTATTAGATTAGCTTCCTATATATACTTTTCTCTCATGATTGGATTGCTCTAAACTAATAATTTTGAAACATTTACAGAAGGATAAGAGAAGGAGGTCATGGATATTCGGAAGGTATAAGAACAAACGGCTTGCGTCTCTCTCMGCAGCACCATCATCTCCACCAAAGATAACACARAATGATGCAGAAGAACAGAAGCAGAAGTCTGACAAGGACATTACTGCAACTTCAGCTTTGGAAACCCYTCAGCAGAATACTAGTCAAGTAGMAGTCAGGATCAGTCGCTGCAGCCCTCAATCACCCCTTGATGAATACAAGGATGAAGTTCAAGCACTTTCACTAATCAAGTTGTACAGACCTGCTCCAGAATCTCTTCAACATATAGCTGCCACAAAAATTCAATCAGCATTTCGGGGTTATCTTGTAAGTTCTCTCGGATCTTCTCTGCTTCAACTTAAATTAAATCTTCCCTTCTCCCTATTTTATCTAAGATTTACAAATTTACATATTTTGAAATACTATTAAGAAGTACTATTCTATGTACTATTAGAGCTTTGGATCTTAAACGCCTAGWGCCTTGCATACTTGTGGCTTTTGTGCCTTCAACCAGTAGGCCAATGTCTCGTCGCTTTCCATTCTTTCCCTGAACTTTCCTACTACACTTTCCAAGCTCTATTAAACAATGCTGCAGATGCAAATGCAACTGCAGAAGAGAACGGAAGGCCAATGAGACCTCAGTCTAGTGGTTAGAAAGACGAGAGAAGAAGCTCGGGGCTCAATCCCACTAGTATTAGTATTCCAAGCACTGTTTAATAGACCTCAGAATGTTAAAAGTTGAGTAGTTTGTAGGGAAAATTACTTAGTAGTAAGAGTGCAAACATTTGAAATCTTTTTTTTTTTTTTTTTTTAACATTATTATATTCGTAATGTTGCAGGCAAGAAAAGCTTTACGAGCATTGAAAGGACTCGTAAGGCTTCAAGCTCTTATTCGTGGTTGGGCAGTTAGGCGTCAAGCCATGAATACCCTGAAATGTCTGCAAACAATTGTAAATATCCAGAGTGAAGTTTGTGCCAAGAGATGTGACATGGTTAAGGGAACTCAGAACAATCAAGAAAACAAGTTGCAGGACTATACAGAAAAGGACATAAAGGTTTGTGAAAGATGAAGTTTCTCTGTCAATATTCTTTGAAACTTTTTTGAACCTACATTAAGGTTGGGGATAATGAGGTTTTATGACCTTAGCTTCATCTCAAGCAGATATTTTAAAAGATATGGGATTGAAATGTTATATGTAGATGAATAACCTAAGTATGCAAACACTGTACAAGTATGAGGTTTGCTTAATGAACAAGCACAACTAAATAGGAAAGATTCATAACTTTTGGGTCATTAACGGCYTGAAGTTGGTCAAATCGCTAACATCTTTTCCTTGGTCAAATCGCAAAGATAGTAATGTGTTTCCCGTTCGACAACATACCATATGCTCTCTTTTCCTTGYATTGTATTGTTGCYATTAAATATATGGCAAACCTGTCACATTCAACAATCTACTCATGTCCATGAACAGAAAGATCCAGGATAACACACTTGGGTTCAAGAATATGCTTTGTTGCACTGGGGCTATATATGGATGAGATCTATTTCACATTTTGATTGGCTCAAATATATTTCGAAGATTAAATACCTTTCTMGAAAAAATATTATTCATAGGAATAAAACATTGTACAATAACAATGTTCTGTGATTGTGGGATGGACCACTAAATAGATCTCATGCTTGTTTGGATCCATACTAGGATTTATCACAAGCAAAAGGAGCGTCCCTTTCCATTTTCCGAGTTCGGTTAGTTGCATAAGGCCTCTTTTTGTTAATAAATGGGACACAAGTTTTGAGAATTTTGATAATGAACCTATGCTCATTTAAAGAATCATAACATTGCTAAATTAGCAGGTTGATTCAAATAGCCAGAAAAGGTGGGATGACAGCCTTTTGTCTAAAGAAGACGCAAATTCTTCATCCATGAACAAGAGGGCGGCTGCAATCAAGAGGGAGAGAATCAAGGAATAYTGGYTAAACCGCAGAGTTAGTCACTATAAACTTTGACTTCTCATATTCTTTCCTTTCGCTTTTATTTCTAGAAACCGATGATGGGATGTCGATTATTCGTATCCTATTTTCTAGCATTCCCATGCCTTCTTGTATCCTTGTATCCCACTTTGCTCCACAATTGCTACATAACACAACAGAACTCACAAGACTTTTTGTATGTATGCAGAAGTCCACAGAATCCGAACAAAACAGGTTAAGTGTAAAACAAAGATATTGGCTGGGAAAATGGGTAGATGCGCAGTTGGCTAAAAGAGATGACCTTCAGAACCTGGATGAGGTTTTCTCTTCAACTGCAAAGAACAGAGAGGAAATCAGCAACCGACATATCAAACTAAAAAATCCGCAGAAACATGATCAGATGGAAGCATTGGATTCCCCTATACATATTCCAAGAAGATCATTCCATCAGAGGAAGCRATCTRTTGGAGAAGAAGGGTGTCYAGGTTCTCCTGCTGTWCCAACATATATGGCAGCCACTGAATCTGCTAAGGCTAAAGCTAGATCATTGAGCTCACCAAGACTAAGACCAATACCTATGGATGCTTACTCTGAGATCAATTCTCCATACAAGCACAAACTGCTCTCCCCCATTTCTTCAATTAACAGTGAGATGACCTGCAAGACTCAGATTAGCAGAAATATCAACTTCTCACAAAGATCTCCGTGCTTGAAAAGCATACCTGGTCCGCTCAAGTCAAATAGTAGAAGCATAAAGGATCTCAGATTAATGTCAGAGCGTCCATTGCCAAATTGAGATCAGCTCGGCCCTACCAATGATTCACTCCAGCCCCTTGAACTGCTGCTCAAAGCCGGTTCCAGGGTTCACCCAATAGATGCAGTACTGTACTTTTGGATGTCCAAAGCCTGTAGTTCTTCATGCCTGAGAATATACTACGGCCGAAAATGGTACAAATCACTTTGAAACTTATCAAAATATGATTAGAACTCCTGATCATTTTATTGCAGATATTGGCCTAAAATAGAAAACAAMGTTGAACTTATCATCTCTCCCATTTCATATTCAGAAAGAGGAAAAAAGTCAAATTCACTATATGTAATTGTTACATCAGAAGTCAAATATGAAATACCAGAAGCTCCTATAGCCACTCATAAAATTGTGGTTGGTACTGCCAAGTAAAGAACAAGATGTCTTCCATTAGTCCCAGTGTTACGATATTGGCATATAAAATGCCATGATATTGTTGCTAAACTCCTGAAAGCCTAAAGATGTCATGATGCCACTTTTCAAGCTCCAGATGCTGCTCTTAGTAGCTAGTCTCAAGTTTCTAGCCATACTTCTTTGYTAAATTACAGTCTTTCATAAATTGCCCTGCAGTTCAACAGAATCATATTTATAAGGTGTTCAGATTCTGGAAAATTTGTCATGATTCATCTTCTTCACGAGCTTCTGCTGCAGCAATCTCAGAGTCCAACTTGTTCATTWGCTGCTCACTTAAGGTTTTAGCAAAATAGATCATGTCGAGTATGACACYAGGATCTAGACCCGCMCCCCCTCGCTTTGTTACCCCACATATCTGTCCTTGCCTATTAGCAGATACAGAGAGAGCCGAGCTCATCTGAGTTTCCTCTTCTGAAGTTGCATCCACAATATASTGRGTGCCAACCTGCAAATATTAGCCAAGCAAAAATATTTGCCTCAATCAAAAAATTGCAATTTGACATAARTAACTTACAAACCTAACTGTAATTATGCCAGGGATTTRTTAAGTTCATTGCCTTTGTTAATGTAATAATTACAGGGAATCTACTGGTATCAAATTGTAGAAATTCTTCATCACTTATGTCAACCTCTGGCTGCTCATCAGAGGAGGCCCCTGAAGCAACTTTGACTTTTGGAATACCTGTGTTGCTCAAGGCCGCCTGGAAATCCAATAATCATACAGGAAATTGATTAGGCAGTTTGTCAAACCCCAGAACTGGATCAGACAATCTAGAGAGCTTCTCCACCTTTTCCAACCCCATATCCTATTTAACTTNTTGTAGAAATTCTTCATCACTTATGTCAACCTCTGGCTGCTCATCAGAGAAGGCCCCTGAAGCAACTTCGACTTTTGGAATACCTGTGTTGCTCAAGGCCGCCTGGAGATCCAATAATCATATAGGAAATTGATTAGGCAGTTTGTCAAACCCCAGAACTGGATCAGACAATCTAGAGAGCTTCTCCACCTTTTCCAACCCCATATCCTATTTAACTTCAATTCTGAGATTGCCCTCTCCGAAGTATTCTAATTAATTTTAGTTGTACCTCGACGACTGCAATGGTACATTTTCACCACTAAAACTAATTAAAATACTTCGGGGAGGGCAATCTCAGAATTGAAGTTAAATAGGATATGCAGTTGGAAAAGGTGGAAAAGCTCTCTAGATTTGTCTGATCCAGTTCTTGAGTTTGACAAACTGCCTAATCATCAGTATAGCAACAAGGGCACGAACAAGGAATTTATATACATACCTTGATAGCAGCACCCAAGGCATCTAAAAGATTCCCATCTGAACTAACCACAAGACCATCAATATAAAGATCCCAACAGACTTTTCCTTCAATAATTGACAGAGATGATAGGTCAATTCCAGCGCCTGCAAAATAATTTTAAAAACTCACTAAATCACAAAGAAAAATGAGGCACTGGCATAAGCTGGAAGACTGCTATTACTTGACTGGGTCAAYACCTGCCCCACTTATACCACCCAAGAGACACCGTTGAAGAGCTACRGAGAGTTCAGTGGCCAAATCATCACCACCTCTACCCTGCRTGGAAAATGATGACAAGGAATCTAATATCYGTCCTGATGGAAGCTGATTCAGGTATACAATGTTGATCATAATTTTAGGRTCCACTACTTTGGTTCCTCACAGCCAAACGAAACAAAGTTGACAATTATCAAGGAATTTGACTCAATAAAACAGCACAATCTTAATAAAAAAGGGACTGACTGCATGTATTGAGCAGAAACCAACAATAGAAGGAAGGTCATTGCCTCAGGATACAAATCTAGTTTTGATCAGTGATATGCACACAAAATTATTGTTCCCTTTTAGCACTGTGAGCAGTGTGTCCAATATTTTTCTGTTGCCAGCAAGAATATTGTGGTATGTTTTACAAGATACATCAAAGACTACATCAAGACAAAACAGCAGCTGAGTGCTTCGATGTTTATTTCCATATAAAATTATACAAATCTAGCTTCTATCAGTGATATGCACAAGAAATTATTGTTCCCTTCTCCTAGTACTGCGAGCAGCATGTCCAATAATCTTCTATTACAAGCAAGAAATATTAATGAGCCATGCTTTACAAGATAAATCAAAGACTACACCAAGACGAAACAGCCAGCTGAGTGATTTGATGTTTATGTCCATATAAAAAGCTTCAATAGGCAGAACAATCCTCTAAAGGTGCTTATTACAAATAATTATTATACTATATATCATAGCCATCTAAAGTACAAACACAAAGAACTGAAATTTTGTGGCCTATAAACACCCTCCTTTCCTCCAACCAAAGTAGTGAAGACAGAAAATTTCCCTTGCATGACAAATGATATTCATATCTTTTCCCATTCAAATCCATTTACCATTGCAATCAGTAAATGGGTTAACAAAACTATATGACTTAACAAGAAAATGCCCAAAGGAATAAAGCCCCCAAACTTCAGAGATTTCTCTCACATTATTGCTACAACGGATGGCAACAAGAGAGGGAAATTTTTCTTCTGTTTTTCTTTTTCCAAATAAAGTATTTCTGATACCCAAATTATGTACTTAGAAATAAATCCAAGGACTTTCATAGTTTACCCTTCTTGAAAAGAGGGGGTGGGGAGGGGGGGGGAGAGAGAGAAAGGACTTTAAGATTTTATGTCAGAAAGTTAAAATTTTCACAGTAAGGATAGGAGTCTTTAGTAATATGATTAGTGTATCCTACATTAAGTGAGTCTCTCTCTCTCTCTCTCTCTCTCTGTGTTTGGATCTTTTTCTCAAACCAAACAATTGAATAGTTGGAGATAAATAAAGCTGCTGCCATTAATGCAACTCTAAATGATATCTACCAATGACTTAAATCTATCTCAATTGTATGGAAAGGACATTTTGCATCTCCATTAGTAATATTATAATACGTAATCAATCAATTGTCAGTAGCACTTTGTACTACTCTACAGATGCTTGCTTCGTGTGTTTACTTATTTGTGAGTCCCTGAGGTTATTAGACAAGCAAAAGGACGAAAATGCTTAGATATAGTTAGCAAGTTCTTTTCAACATTAAGAATAATAACTAAATACAGTTTTAATATTCAGATGTACCAAATTATTTTCTGAAATTTTTAACCAACAAAATTATATCAAGGAAATATCATATACCAGCTTATCACGACCCAACCATCCAAGTATAATGCATTTTAATTCCATGATTATTTCAACCTGAACTACATAAAAGCTCCAAGAATTCCTTCCGAATCAAGCAAAGGGGCAACTCACAATTTAAAGACATCACAACCTAGGTAGAGATCTACATAGAACTAAAGAAGTCCTAAGAGATCTAAATACACAGAAAAAGTTGAAGAAGACATGATTTTACAAGGTTCCACAACTATTTGTTAATAGCATCCTGCATATATCATTTGTATCCTCTATCCATCTTTTTATGCCATGCAAAGAAGTTGAATAAAAGCTATASAAAGATTATGCAACTTCTATAGAAAGCCACTAAATCAGTGTATCTTACAATCGATAAAACTGAATTAGAGAACAACCAAAGCAATGTATATAACYTCAAAAGCTGGCTCCGCAATGGGACTGCAATCTACAAATATTGAAATCTTTCCTTTGCCAGGATGAGATGGACTTGGCCTTCCTAATTCAGCCTACGATTATGAAATTAACATGCCATGTAAAGCATAACTCTTTCACCAAGTTCAGCAAAAAGCACATATCATAAATATACAATTCAAACCAACCAAATATTAAATGTAACAAAAAATAAATTCGTTCATGTAACAAACAAAAACAAAAATAAAGTTCAAGTAATACCTTCACGCTAGCTATAACCTCAGTAGCACCCATCTTAACTCTAGCCGAACCATTGGCCTTTTGAAATGAAACACACAATTAGCTCAAATATGCTTAAAAAATTTCCCAAAGGAAAAAGGAAACAAGAAAACGAAAGCTGGCAAGCAAAAGAGAATGGCACCTGAGGGATGACACCAGTTTCGACAAAAATTACTCTACAAGTTGAGCGTTTGCGGCCGTCAGTACGGAGCTCTTGAGCAATGCCACCCTTTATGAAAATGCTTCTCTCCTACTGAAAACCCCACCATTGCTGCAGACACGTGTTAAGAAAATCAAAGAATGTTAACTAGAAGCAAATGGGAAAAAAATAGAGCCACTAAAAGAAACAGGTGAATTTGCAATGGACAAATCTATCGCAAATCCGTCACAAACGGCCAATTTGCAATGGATTTGCAATGGATAACTGTCCCTTGGAAAAGTACTTGTCGTAAAAACATCTGTAGCAAATTTGCGACGGATTTGGAACAAATGTGTGACAGATTTTATCGGGTTTTCATAAAGAAAAACATCGACGGAGGAAACAATCCGTCACAAATCCCTTGCAATTCTGGGACGGAATTGCAACAGAAACTTAGAAAGAATTAAAAAGAGATTAAATCAAATATAATATTTCTTATCATCTTCCAGAATCCCAGAACCATCAATTACAAGTTGGTCTAGTGGTTGGTATTAGTATATTATTCAATTTGTGACATCAAAGTCCAAAGCATCATAACAAACAATTTCTGGTGCTGTCTGTGCCCCAATCTTCTTTCTTCTGACCAACTTTATCATCTCTTTTTTGGCCTGTCAGGTTCAATCTTAATCTAGAAGTATACTAAGCTTTTACATCATAGAGCCCCCTCTTGCATCATCTTTGGTGATAAGTCCTATAAAAGTTCAATCTTAATCTAAAAGTTTCCAACAAAATTATCCAAAAAGCGGAACATTTACAGCAATGGCACCAAAAGTGCGGCAAACGAAAAACTTATCGTTGCAGGCTCGAGAAGGCAGCCCACTAAATTGAATATGTAGCTGCAGAAGAAAAGAAAAAAATCATCAACTCAAAGATCTCTATATGCATACTCCTATTATTTGTTCTMTAAAACAGTTGCTGACAGACCCGACAACCCAAGTGAGAAGAAACGCCATAGGTAAAACCACTCCGACATTAACCTATTTCATTCTAAATATACCCCTAATGAAATGTCAAAGCCTAAATAAGAGAAGATTAGAGAAGAAATAAAAGCCTAAAGAAATCTTAAATGGCTAAGATTAAAGGGGGAGGATAGTTGACCTGCAGATTGATGGTGGCTGGAGGATGATGACGGCGACAAAGCAGCCGGCGGGAGAATAGMGACGGCGAAGACGGCAGCTGGAGGAACACYGAATTKTAAATGGAGGAACGGCAAATASTGGTGATTTTTCAGAGAAGGGTGAAATGCGAATTGGGTAATAAGAACACTGAACTGTCAAGGAACCTTTTTTGGGGCAAGTGGTTGAAAGGTCTATGCTTTTTGCCTCTAACCAAGGTTCCTCTCACATGTTGTAAATATTCTTCTTTTTTTAAGTTTTAGTAGTATAACAAAGTATTCTTAAACTTGTAAATTAATTGGTTGATGAAGCAGATCAAGAAATTTTGTCTCATGGATATTAAAATTTTCTGTGTTTTTTTAATTTTAATAATATAAAGTATATTTAAAATTATAGATAATTTTCAAATCACATGCATTACAAGATTTTCTCTTTTTTTTTATACTAGAATTACACTAAAAATTATAAATTAATTCTTCTAATTTTATATACACTTGCATATTCAAAAATTTATTGATACGATATATATTAATTTGATTATAAGAATGTAGGATACTTGTCTTTTTCCATATAATCATTTTGCCTTATGATTTATATATTGAACCCCAACTACCATTTTGATTTATCTTTTAAAAATGTAAATTTAAGGTCTCAATTTGACGCATAAAATGTTTAATTCAATATACATTAAAATCTCAACAATTAGAAAAAGTGATGAATGATGAAATGATATATTTTTTAATACTATACTAAAATTAGCATTATAAATGCTCGAAAGAACTAATTAAAGAGTAGYGATATTTTTTGTAGAATAATTATTGAAGACTTCTATCAAATAGTAACTTTGCRAATCAATAATTAGTTATCCAATTAGACCGGACTATTAGTAGATTACTAAAAAAAATTTCGTATACTATACTATGCAAAAATAGATTAAAATATCTTACAATAAGTAAAATGAATTTGAACTTCGACCAAAAGATTCATTTCTCACCACTTGATGGTGCTTATGGGATACTTTAATAAAAAATTTATAGCGGAAGTCAATGACCAAAAAACTTTAAGAAAAAGTTAAGAAAAATATAAAATTATTTTTAAAATTCCGTGGCAAATCCTCTGCAATTTGAGAGGGTTTGCAACCGTATTGCGACAAAGAACAAAGCAATTGATTTTGAAAAAAAATCCGCTGCAAATCCTCTATAAATTTGAGACGAAATTTTGAATCTTTATCTTTTCTTTTTTTTTTAAATACAGAAAACAAAATCTATCTCAAATCCCTTGCAAAATTGCTAGGAATTTGAGACGAAATTTTGAAAATTTTTATTTTTTCTTTTTCGAATTATAGAAAACAAAATCAATCGCAATGTGCAAGATATGCAATGGCATTTTGAAACTTTTATTTTTTATTTTTTAAATTTCAGAAAAACAAATTCGTAGCAAATATCTCACAATTTTGCAAGGGATTTGGGACAGAATTTTGAAACTTTTATTTTTTCTTTTTTGAATTTTAGAAAAAGAACTGTGAGGGATTTGCGATGAAAGTTTGAAATTTTTAATTTTCTTTTTTTAATTTCAGTAAAAGAAATCCATTGCAAATCCTTGGGATGGAATTTTAAAATTTTTATTTTTTCTTTTTCTGATTTCAAAAAAAATCAATTCATCGCAAATTCCTCATAGATTTGAGATGGATTACTTTTTTTAAATTCAGAAAAAAATAATCTATTGCAAATGTGCAAGGATTTGCAACGAATTTTTTATTTTAAATTTTTTCTTTTTAAAAATTTTGAAAAACTATAGTTACAAATCCCTCACAAGTTTGCGATGAATATTTTAAATTTTTATTCTTTATCTCTTTTACATTGTGAAAAAAATATATTCGTCGTCAATTCCTCGCAAATTTGCGGCAGACATCTGAATAACTAATTTTGTTATCTCGTTTACATTATCTGTCACACATCCCTCGCCAATTTGCGAAGGATTTGCGACCGATTTTGTCCATCGCAAAGTTTTGTGACGAATCGACAATAGAATATTTCAATTTGATATTTTTTGAGAAATCCATTGGAAATCATTGCAAATCCCTCGCAAAATTTGGGACGGATTAATTCCTCAAAAAATTACAATTTTCTTGTAGTGAGCACGAAACAAAAGAATCCCTTAAAATTTGGTATTTTTTTAGCTTTGAAATGGTTTCAGTTACAGTTTAAAGTACAAAAGTTAAAAGACGAATGCTGGAGTCGGACTAAACATATATCAACGTAGAATTGCATGTGTGTAAATTTGAACAAATATATGTAGTGATAGACAATGGTATGTACCTGAAATTGCCGAACAAGTGAAGTTCTTGTGGCTAGTGATTGAACAGAGAGAGCAGGATTTTGGAAAATTAGGGCAAGACTTGGGGTTTGGTTGAATTGGTAGAACACGAATAAACACACCAGTTTGATTTAGCCGTGGGCTTCATTTTCGAATGTAACATTATCTTTTAATGGAATTTTTCATTTTTTCTTTCTCCTTTTTCTTACCCCTGTTACCAACTAGACATTCCCGCCTTGGCCGTACAGCAGATTATCTTTTAATGGAATTTTTCATTTTTTCTTTCTCCTTTTTCTTACCCCTGTTACCAACTAGACATTC